>JAJKFJ010021954.1:0-95342 GCA_027382625.1 Tetmemena sp. SeJ-2015 | reverse complement strand
TATCTGCTTGTAGCTGAAGTAAACTGGGGTATTCATGCCTGCTTGCCCATCTCGGTACCTCATGTTCAATATAAGGTCTTTTAAGTTGTAATTAATTTGAGCTTTATTTATCCTTTTCTCATCTTGGTCTGTCATCTCTATTAAAAATTTTAGCTTTAATTTTAATAGTTTGAACAAGGAGCATATTTTTAAATTATCTTACACATCAGTGATCACATATTTTTAAAAGGTTATCTTAATGCTTGCAACTGAAAGTGTGTAGTATTCGTAGTTGATGTTGAAATAGTCATAGTCCATCTTTGGAATAAATTTGTGGTCAAATGAGTCAGTTGAGTCAATTGAGACATTTGAGTGTTTTGAGTTTTGTGAATTAATTAATCTTTTGAAAAGTTTTTTGTTTGATTTAATTTATGTTCAAATGAGCCAATTGAGTCAATTGAGACATTTGAGAAAGTTGAGGTAGCTGAGGCATCTGAGCTCCATCAGATAACTAAAAAATATTTAGATAGCAATTATCATGATTAACTTTACAAGAATTGTTTAATAGATAATTTTAAAATATAAATGAGCCAAATGAGTCAATTGAGTAAAGTGAGTCAATTGAGACACTTGAGCTGATTGTGAATAATCCATTATATTTCAGTAACTTGTACATCACAACTCAAAAGTTATTGTTTTTAATAAATATTGCTTGTGCTTTAAAAATATCTAAAGATAGATGATGGACAAATAGTAGAGAAAGAAGATGATATTAAAATAGATGATGATTTAAATAAATCTTAAAAAAATATTTTCAACTAATATTAATAATAAACTTAAAATTATAAATTAGGGGCGCACCCCGAAACTCACTATATTAGACAGTAGGGGCTCAGAAGTGCTAGTTACACGTGGCTAGTGAAAAAAGCTAGCCGAGGATGAGACATCAAAAGACGCTGGATGCTCAAGAAAAAAAGACTGCGAGGAGGGCAGATTAGACTAACTAAAATCTCGAAGACGATCCCTAGCCACTACTCTACCATTAACTGGCTCAGATGTGGATATGATAAGGTACTCAAGGAAAGAGCTATTTAAGTCTTGAGGAGCATATATCAAAGAGATCAATATTCGCTCGCCTCAATTCAAAAATAGAATGGAAAATGTGGAGGAATCTCTTCCGCTCAGAGGTGGCTCGAATTGATCAATAGGTATATAATTTTATTCTAAGTAAAACAGATTATATTCTTTACTTATAAATTCATGAAAAATTCACTAATTCCTAAATTTTTACTTTGCTTTACTTAATAAATATCATTAGGAGTTTAAATATGTTTTTTTTTTAATTCTATTATATTTGATTGTAATAATAAACTTCTCACTATCAACTATATTCTTATTAGTTCCTTTAAAAATTCCTAGTATCGAAGTCTAAAAATTAGAAATACAGAGAGAATAAGCTTACATGAAGTCAGAATAGTTCATAGTTTTCAAAATTGGTTTATTTTTAAATTATTTCCAAATTTTGAAATCATTCTCTCGTAGCTTACTTAGAAAGCTTGCCTTCTAAATACGCACAAAACATGAAAAATATATTTTCCTCATTAGTTACTTAAATCTAAGAAATGAAATAGTAAAATTATCAATAAAAATATTTTCTCATTTAAAGTTAATCCTCGATAATTCTCTTACTTAATAAGGAGTAATTATAAGCTTATCATGCTATAGGTTTCTAATTTAATTGAAATTTAAATTATTAAATCAATTTATATATTTAATTAAGTTTATTTGTAGGAATCATTTTTAATTTTTCACTCAGTCTTTATATTAAAATAGATAGTCGTAGTTTAAAATCCTCAAATTATTATTCTATTCAATAAAAACATAAAAATGGAATTTATGAGTTTAGGATTTGATATTAACATATTTTTCTTATATATTTTAACGTAAATTATTTTATATCAAAACTTATCATAATTTTAATAAAATTATCTAAATGAAATTTATTTAATTAAAAAATAGAAATAAATCCTTACCCTCTAAATTCATAGATAAGATCTATTAATAATAGAGAATTAAGCTTGTAATAATCTTCGAATAATCTCAGTAATTCAAATGATTGTTATCTACACACAAAAAACATATTTCTAGCTGAAATTTAATATAAAGCAACAAATGGATTAAATAGCTTTTCTCTATTTTGTTCTATTAGTGAGGAGTATATTTGCTAGCATAAAGATAAATATAATAAACTTTAAATGGCTAAATATTGTCTATATAATATACTTGAAGCCTTTAGCAACATAGATTTTCTTTAATTTGTTTACTTGTGATTATATATGGTTTATAATGGTTCATTATAGTTTGTAATTCAATTAAAATAGATTATTGGATAACATTAAAAATTAGTGGGCTCTACTTAGTTGCAGTTTAAGTTCCACTATTTACAGCTAGATAAACGTATTGCAGTTTTTCTTGAATTAGCTTCACTTACCTTTCTGGGTGGAGATTTGTTGAACGCTTTTACAAAAATATGAGCTTTGAGTAAACTTTTGCCATTTATAACTTTTAGTTTAGCAGTATATATATTATTAAGCTGAATCAAATGGAGTAACAGTCATAAAAATCTGAGATAGTTTAGCTGCCACTCCTCATATCAATTTAAACTAAATTTTTAATATAATAAATTATACTTTACAATAAATTATCAGCTGTATTGCAGTGAGTATTAGAGCTGTCTAAAGAAGAAAAACAGCCTTAGACTGATACTTTGCTTTCTCGAGATTTAGCTTGTTAATTTTATAATATCGCTATAGTTTATGTCCAACGCAGCGATCATAGCTCAAGATCAATTTAAAATAAGATTGCTATACCAGCCTTCGCTAATTAAGCCTCTTTTTAGACAAATTCTCACTGAATTATTGACTCCTACAATGGAAGGATTTTGACTTGCCGTTCTCAGATAATTGCTTAGTTCATCTCAATGGGTAGAGTTGTTATAGATTGGTCAAACAGAGAGTAGTCTTCAAAATCCTCGACCTTGCATTGAGTAAATGGTGTTTTAAGCAACTCTAAATCTATACCAAGGAATAATTTTAAATTTGTGTAAATCATCCACTACCGTGCCAACACATCCTTCATCTTCTTAAGAAGTGGAATCATTGAAATAGATCTCCAGAGTTAGACTGAAGTCCCCCAAAAGGCTCCCAGTTGATTTTGAGAAGTTTTTTACGATTTCTGAGCAATTAGGCTTAACAATCACTTACTCAGTTCTGGGTTGAGATTCGAAGAAAACATATTAAGTGAATAAGATAAAACTTATTCTGAGATTCTGGCTAGATAAAAATTAGTTTATTTTATTTTTGACCGTTAAAGTAGTTTATTCTTTCTTCTTCCTCTTCGTAATCATTAAGATTAAAGTCGTCTTGTAGTGGGGCCGCCTCGTACTTATCGAAGTTAATGTAAGGTTTCTCCTAGGTTTAAGGAATCAGCGATATTTCGTACAAGTTCTGTTCACTTTGAAAAGGCTCAATCCAATAAATAATTAAAATTTAAACTCACCGCTTGTCTGCTCATCATGACGAGGATTTTCGTTGAGGATTTGTAACTGATCCATTTCGTAGTCAAAGTCTGTGAAGTCTTCATTAAATTAAAAGAATTAATGAATTCCATATCTTCAGCTTAATACTGGCAATAATCACAAACTGAGTTGGCTCTTTTTCTTCTATACTGAAGAGGCATATTCTTTTAAGCTCCCCCATAAATAGAATCAACAACTGACTGTTAATCTTCCTCCTCAACTTGAGATTACTTGTCCGAGGAAAAGTCAAAGAACTTGAAGGTAAAGTTTTTGAGTGAGTGAACAGAGAGTTTTTATGATAATTTAAAATGAGGAGTTATATACAACAGAGAGGTCAATAATCCTATCCATGAAGCTCATCTAAGAGTTGCCACCATGTTGACTTTTGTTCAGGTCATCATCTCCACCATACTGAGATTTTGACTAAGAGTAAGGCTTGAAAGTAAGTGCAAGTTCCTGGCAGTCACTTTAGTCTTCGACAGTTTGAGGTTAGATATCTTATATAGGTTCTTGTTATTGTTCTTATTCTTGATTTAATGGACTGTCTGATTCTGGTTCCTTTTATTCAAAAATAGCTTTGCTTATCAATTCCGCAATCAATTCTGACACTATCTAATCTCTCTCTTTAGTGATATTTTCACCAGAGTTCAGACTCTCTAGAGATTCTATAGTCTCTTCTTTCTTTTCTTCAGGCTTAGATTGAATGGCTTAAGCCTTTTTGAAGGTGAAGATTTTGAATATGTCCATGAAATTGAACTTCTTTGGTGGCTCTTATTAGCTGTTGGTCTGTGGAGAGATATCTGCCTGCTTGCTTTCTTATTGAGTTTTGGTCTCTTCTTTTGACTCCTCTTAAAGTACTTATGCACTTTGGAGAGAGAATGAGTCTTCAGCAGATGTAGAGACTTCACTACCCTACTTAGCAATTTAAACAAATGATAATTCTTTTGCAAGGTCAGCCTTGGTCTCTTCTTTTTGGCTTGAGTTCAATGCTTCTGCTTACACTACGGTTTACTTGTTCAGAGCCTCATTAGATTCAATTGTGGTCGCGTTTTGAGCAATTTATTCTGGGAGGGAGGTAACTTGAGTAATAACTTGCAGTAAATTTTATTTCAACCTTGCTTGTTATAAGCTCAGTTCGAGAGTGTTGAAGCTCGAATCCTATCCGTGGCAGCATCTGCAAGCTTAAATTAAAATTATGATACATAATTAATCTTTATGCTTTTTGGGGCCTATTAGCTTGGCTTCGTCCATTAAAGGCTCTTTCTCTCTGTCTAAAGGATTTAAGTCATATATAAAGTAAAGTAAAGTAAAGTAAAGTAAAGTAAAATTTTAGGATATTAGATAATAATTTCCTTAATAGCCTTTCGTACTGGTTTATAGAAATCATTACTATCCTATGTAAAAGTCATATATAAAAATGTGTGTTTAAGGAGGTTTTCTTGCGAGATTACGATTTCTCGGCTTGGAACTATCTCCCTCTAAGTTATGTATGAGTGTTAAGCATGAGCTCCTTATTCTGTTGTTTACAGAGCTCAGAAAAGGTTAGCTACTATAATGCAAAAAAGGTTTCCTCATCTCCAAGCTCCAGATTTGCGACCTTTAAAATATATCTAACTTTTTAAGATAAAACTTTTGAAGCTCTTCGTCCAATTTTTCAAGTGAGAAAGGGGCAAAGTCTCCACTTTGAATAAGATGCAGCCGATTTTAGTGAAGTTTTTGCTCTTCCTCTTCTGTGGTGATTAGAGGCCCTAGAGAGCCGCAGTAAGGCAACTAGTTGAGAGAAGCACTGCGCTGTTTCATTTAATTGCGAGACCATTGTGAAAGTAAAGTCTCTCTGTTTTCGTTCTTGCTCTTAAAATGAAAATATATGTAATCATCATATGAGTTATCACTTAATTTTCAGTTAAGTTTATCCCTACCCCTGGACATGCGAGAGCAAATAGATCTCCTCTGCTTATCTTTAGAAAACATTTAGCTCCTCAATCTTGGCTCAAAGTATTTCAAACTTACAGTTCTTGTGGTGGTCCATACCCCCGAGCGATTGGTTTGCTGGTTTCTTGATATAATTGTAGGTGAGTCCTTCTAGGAAGTTTAAACCTCCCGAGGCCTCGTTATTTCCACACATGAAATTTCCCATATTTATATTTAATTTTATATTCTCCTCCGAACCCTCCAGAGATGCTTTGTAATAATACATTAAATACTTCATGGTATAAATAGTGTGTGAGATATAATTATTATTGTTAATTTATTGTAAGTTAAGGTAATAATTATTAAATTAGTTATAGGCGGTGGAAGTTAATAACTATAGATATATTTTATAAAATAATTAAACCGAGAGAATAGGTTGCAGCAGCTGCCTCCTATATTTATCTCTAATTAGTAAACAAAAAACCTTTTCTAATTCAATAGAACTCTTTGCGCATGAAAAAAGAGTCTATAGTTTCTTTGTAATCTTGAAGAGATCTCTTTTTGAATTCTTGCTTAAAACCCTTTGGATTTTGTTCAATGAAATATTTATAAATACGTGTTCGAATTGTCTAAAAATTTAAAAATAGGCATTACTTATAATTATCTATCTATACATAGCGAAGGTTTAGAGAAATTTGACTCTTTGCTTCTAAGCCGATGAAACACTTATTTTAAAATTTCATCATCATCTAATATGACTGCATCACTCTCATCTGGTAAGAATTAAAAAAATAAGTCTGCAAATAAAGCATAATTGAAAAATTAAAATTTCACTTTAAAATTTGTCTCTTCATTTAATAGAATCGTAAAATCCAGAGAAATATATTACTGGTCGTATATTCAATACTTTCAATCGTAGAGATCTTGGATCTCCTCATCATTTATCTATTCATACTCTTCAGGGTCAGCCTCTATATCGCTTCCTAGAAACTAGTTAGATTGCTGGAGAATTTCTTCAGCTACCTCTATTTCATCCTCTAAAGAACTTTCCTTCTACAATTTATTTGAGTCTCGATGCTTTTTCCTCATAGAAGGAGGAGTTGGTCGCCTAACCACAGAATCTTACTAAACTATGAATGGCTTAAAAGAATAAGTATGATTTTTTCTTAAGTGCTTCTTCTCTGTTATCCCCTCAGCCTTGTGAGTCTATTTCAAAGGATCAAAATAAAAAAGTACTTTAAAAAGGAGTTTGAGATATGTAATCTTCCTCCTCTATAGCTTGTTCTGCCTCGTCCTCATAGTCCTCAGATATCTAATCCTAGTCTTGTTTTTGCGAAAAGGTATTCTACTTCAACTTCTATCTTCCAGTTTGCTGCTTATTCTAAATCCTTGACTTTGCTTTCGATTAACCTTTTTCTTCAGTTCTACTTTCGCTTCCATGAGAATTACCCTCATTATTCTGTTGAATGATTTCATCATATTTAAGTCTTAAATAATTTAAGATGATTTTGACTTTGCTGGCAAAATTAGATCGGTTGTCATGATTCTACAGTTAGGTAAAGACTTCCTCTGCTTCCTCCTTCATAGACATTTACTCATGGAGGCTTCTTACTCCTGGATTATTTTGAGCTGCGACAGTGAATCCAAAGCTGCCTTCCTCATCCTCATCAATCTATCCAGTTATGTTTCCGTCTTTGTTTGTAAAAGTACAATCCAATAAAAACACTTAATATTGTCTAAATCCTAGTTAGGCATTGAAGAATCTAGTTGCATCTAGAAACTATCTTGCTGTAGAGGAATAAGGTTTCTCTCCTTGCCATGAGCGACCTAAAAGGTGTTCTAATTCTAGAAGGTAAGTTTATGCTATGGCTAACTATTCTGCTTGCTGATTTCTTGACTTTTGATTAGTGGCCTCTAGTCTTGATGCTGCTAGAGAATGAGATTTCCCTTACTTTCAAGCATCTGACTTTCTCCTATCTCTAAGTCTTCTTAGACTGCTTCATTTCCGAAGTCTTAGCTGTTAAACTCACTCCCTTCCATGTTCTCTTTGAACAAGAAATTGTTCTGAGCAGTAAAAGGTAAGAAGAGCAATCATAATATATTAGCAGCTGTGTTGTTGCTCTTGCTGAAAGTATTCTCTATCATTCTCTAATGCTAGTTGTTTGGCCTTTGGGGGTGCATCCTACTCTAGTGCTATGTTTGAGGTTTCTTATGGCTATTCTTATTTACAGGTGACGCTTCAATCTTGGTCTCTTCATTCGGGGTTCCAGAAATTAAATCTATACTGTGATAGGTTTATAAAATACATTATGTTATAGAGTCTACCTTATCAAGTGAACTTCTTTCATTGTTCATAGAGGTAAGTAAATTCTTAGGCACAAACTGGTCCTCAATTAGCTTATACTATGCTTCTTCGTAATTTCTATCAGCGACGTTATCCGTAGGCAGTCTCTGAGATTCAAACCTGGCTTGCTTTTGTTGTTTCTAGCTGCTCTCAATGCTTTTGTTGATCTTCTCAAGTTGTTTTATGGAAGTGAAATCAGGTTCCATTTGTCTCTCTGGACTATCATTATACTGAAATATTCACTAATTAGTAAGAATGAAGTTTAAAATATAAACAATCATCGTCTACCTGTTACAGTTATCTGCCCTTTGTATTATCAACATCTCTTCTGATAGAGTTATGTAACATACTTGAGTTATCTAGTCTGGGTACAGGCTGGCTCATATTCAAAGAGTCCCTATATATCTTAAGAGAGCCGCCCTACCCATCCTATCCTTAATGCACTATACTATCATCAAACTACTAAGTGTGTAAAATTTGCGAGTGGTCTTCAGCTGGATCATATTAATGAAGAATTGGAAGTCCGTTATATAAAGGTGATTGCTCAATATAAGCAACCGTTATTGTAGTTGTAATAATTTGACTAGTGGTATGCGCTATCATCTACACCTTGAAATTCGCCTGCTCCTCCTTCACCAGCGATTACACCTGAGATCTCCCCATCATCCCTCTCATTATCATCAGGGTCACTAGTTCCTGAAAGCCCAGTAGCGTCGGCTCTCCCTCTGCTCTCAAGTTCAAATCTGTCATCAAATATTCCAGGCTAAGATCTCTTGCCATTAGATGCTTCTATTGCTCTGTTTCGAAGCCAAATAACTTTAATAAGATGGATTATAAATAAAGAGAAGCACTCTTGTTTCTCCTTGCTTGCCTATGTTCTGATTAGGCCTTCTCTTTCCTTGCCTGCTCATAAGTTGGTTTCTCTTTTCCTCAGAAAATTCATATGGAAGTTTAAAATTACTTCTAACTTATTTACTGAATGGAAGTATTATTGCCTCACTTATTACCTAGTCCTGAATATGATTAATCTTGTTTTGAGGAGGTGGGGAAAATTCAAAGTCCATGTTCTTGACCTTATTCCTAGCTTCAAACTGATTGTTTTCTATCACAGCCTCTTCTACTTCTATGTCAGTTTACTTTACCTCCTCTTGGGGAATTTAATCTATCCATAATGATAATTACAAGCGCTCTTTTTGAGTTTAATCTGCTTGATTGAGATTTCTCATCCAGTGGTTGACTTTGACGGGGCTTCTATTTCCTTAGCGAGTAGGAGGCAATTGATAAATCTACTACTGCTGCGAGAATTGGACAGGATGCTGAGCATTCATAGCTGATTAAGTGTTGAGGCTCCTTTTTCCATTGATTATATTGGTAATGAGCTGCTGAACTGGCTGCTGCCCATTCTTAATCTTGAATTTAGGGAAGTTTCCCTTCGGATAAACCTAGATACATAAAAGTGTCAATTCAGATAGATTTATATCAAGTTTAGTAGATCTTAAGGATCTCAGCGTAGGCAGAGGCTTAAGAAGGAGCAAGCTATTTTAAAAGCTGCTCCTTGTTTGTACCTACACTACTTTAAGCGAGTATTTCTTGCTTTGACTGAGGAGCCAATCACAAAATAAATTATTACTAAAGTAAATTTAAACAAAAAAAAGGTAAATAATAGAGTTGCTTATGTTGTTGGGGGTTTGAGACTTTGATCTGCTTAAATAAAAATTGCAATCTGTGCTACTTGAATTCAAAATTTGAAAATGTTGAGATATTAACCATTTCAAATTTAAATTGGTTTTAAAGTAAAAATAGTTTATAATTTAAGGCATAATAATTAAATTTAAACTTCTATTAATTTTAAATAAATCCTATGTTAGTTAAGTATGTCACTTAAGAAAAGTTTATGAAATTTATTAAATTCTTTGATAGTAGCAGCATTCGCTTTTTCCAAAGGAAGATCAAATCCTTGTTTGGCTTTTAGGTGATTCTGTAGCCCTCCAATAGCCTTCTAATTCAAACTTTTATTAACCATTACCATTAATGAAGCTTTGTCGCACTTAATTTTCTCCCTACCTGTTCTAAGATATAGTTCTTCCTCTATTAGAAACCCCTTTCTGCTGTGTTATTAGGTTGTTTAGCTTTTCATTTTTAGTATAATCTTAAAATTTAAAGAGAAAATTATGAAAAAATACAAAGTATTGGTGATTTTTGTTCTATTTAGGATGGACTGAATTTTCCTCTAATTTGGCTCACTGGTTTAAACCCTCCTGTGGAAGAATTGATTATTCATTTGAGCCCCGTTTGAAGGTGTTTGTTGCTTAGTATGAATGATATTTTATCTCATTGCCACCTATTAGCCTATTTATTCAGCTTGCTAATCCCTCTACTATCTGAGACTCATCTTCAATCTCAAATTCTTCTACTTCTTGATTTAATTGAATAAGAGAATTGATTAGTGGGAGTTTGTGGATTCTAATATCTAGCTGGAGAGATGCTCTTGGACTCTTGAGGATCAGTCTTGGTCTTTTGCAGTTTGAATCTCTGTCGCTGATGGGAAGTTTAAGGCGGCTAGTAAAACTAAGTTGCTGCTGAGACACTGTTGCTGTTGTGAAAATACTGATGCAGATTCATTGCCCCACCTTATGGAGACTTAAAACTTATAGGGGTTCCATCAGGCAGAACTTACAAATCTGTGAATTAAAATTATGCTATAAATTAATTGAACTATTGGAAAATTAGAGTGATAGATGGGAGTTTGGGAGGAGTTCTTCAGCATTTAACTAATCTAAACTTTCTGTTGACTTGTACTGTCATTATACATATGAAGAGAAACAATAAAAACAATGATATTCATTAGTTAGGGAAGATGTTAACGTCTGGCTATACCTAGTAGTGGCAATCTGCTTTCTATATTGCTTAAACTTTGATTATAAATATGTGACAACTTTTAGAAATGTTATCTCCAATCTACTCTAGTGTAGGTTGCTTAAGCTCCCTGTATAGTTTTGAGGAGCATCTAGTTCTCTCTGTTAATTTTGTATAGTTCCTTCTTTCTCTAGTAAAAGTTCAAAGAATTGGGGCCTACTTGAGGGGACTAGTTGGATCCTTTATTAGACTGAGAGTGCGCTTGAGATCTTTAGTGAGTGTAATTGGGATCATTATTGTCTTAAGATATACACATTTATATAATAGATATTGATACACTTCAATATATATGTGACTTAAGTGTGGAAAGAGTGCTGCTGATGGGAAGTGGAGTGAGGGTGCTAGTTGTTTGCAAAGCTATTGCTGACTGCAGAGGTAATTCCAGGGACATCTTATGCCTAAGGAATCACAGCATTCGCCTTTACCACTCCTGCTTGGTTGAATGACTGAAAACCATTCAAAAAATAAATGTTCTATTAAAATAATATTTTATAAAATTCTTGAAACAATTAAATACCTATTACTTATTCAAGCATCAAATTTAAGAAATTAATTATCTTTCTCCCTTTAATAATCCATCATCCTGTATAAAATAAAGCAAAACACGATGATATTATTAAATCTAAGTTTTCTTAAAAGTATTAAAGAGTATAAGGGATAATTTTAATTTAAAATTTCATATTTTTAATAGAATGATCGCTTGATTAATTTATGAGTTACAATCAATTTTATGATTGCTCATCAATAAGAAAGAAGTAGATATAAAATTTATTTCTCATGGCTAAGTTATTGACAAAGTTGCTAGAATTAACCCTGTGAGAATTTTGTTGATGATTGCCAGTGGAGGGAGTATTAAGAAATGAGTTGAAGTTGAAAGCCTCTTGCTTTTATATCATTGGAGAGAAGCGTTACTACTGCGGCAAATGATTATTGTTTCCATTAGAGCATTCACTATGTTTTACTAAATGAAAGATGTGCTTTGTTATTTTATTAAAAAAATTCTCTTGAGTAGAAATAAATTAATTCTAAATCTCAATAGTTCTGTCTACTTGTCAATTAACCTGCCATTTACATCGGTTAAGTTACAGCGAGCATGCTCAAAAAATTTAAAAGTTTTTAATTAACGCATACCGGTGGTTGACTTAGATCCTAGGCTTCCCTTCTTTCTCTAATTTGGAAAATTTGATGAGAAAAAGCGAATTACAATTAGTTAAAAGATTTTTGACTTACTCTAATGATATCAAGCATCTTGCCCAGCAAGATATTATTTTGATGTTGAATCTATCTGTCTCTATTGTAAGTTTACAAAGTTATTGATTAAAATTACCTTTCCTTTGCGGGTTTGGTCATGCGGATATTACTCCTTACTTAGATCTTTATTTAAACATTAATTAAGAGATGAATATACAAATAATTAATTATTGCTTGAAAGAACTATAGTAGCACTCTTAGTTGCGTCATTCTTTTGGTCTCTTTATGTGGTCGAGCCTATGATACTGCTGTTTGCTATACCACTATTTCCCATCAGTAAGACTTTATCCTCCCTTCTAATTTAACTCTTATAATAACGTAAACTTCACTATCTTTATTATGAATTGAGAAGTGCCATGCATGAGGGAATGGCTCTACCTCTGCATTCTTTTAGCAAGGAAAGAGGTGGGCGTGCGGTTGTCCACAACTGGCTTTGAATTGATTATATTTTACACCAAAGTTTTATTGTTCAACTCCTGCCTACTTAACAAAATTTAAACACAGATTTCAATTGAAATATTCCTACACATGCCATTTAGTGAAAGTTTGTATAGAATTTAAAATAACTAAGGGCTTGCTTCCTTTATTAGAAGCCAGTATAAATTTCAAAAACTTCCAAGCCTAGTTCTCAAAGTAAGGTGTTTCTTTGAAATAATGTTTGTGCAATATTGGTGGCTTACATAAGTCTGTTGGTGAGATTACGAGGATTTTCTCTGTAGGCAATTTACGGACTTTTCTTTTGCATTTTAGAATAATTATTAATTTACCTCCCTTTCTATTTAAACAATCACCACTAAATGAACTGCATTTGCAAATTAATAAATTATTGTTAATTTCAAAAGGGTGTAGACATCAGACATAACAAAAATACAAACAAACTACTATAAAATAAATATGATATTTTTAATATACCTCTAATTTCTTTTTTAATTTATGAAACTCTTTACTCTTTAGAACAAATCGCAATGAAAGTATTTATCTTGAACACCCTCGTGCACACAACAGTGTAAGTCAAAGATTAGCATTTAATTTTCAATGTTTTATGATCTTTATAGGCTATTTTTATCTTTTCTGTACCCAGTTTACAGATCAGTGCGCATCTATCGGAAAAAGGAAGAACCTTAACACAAAACTAAGATCCTCAAGTTCTGGTAAACCAAGAATTTCACTTACTATCTGCTATTTTAGGCTGCTAAACTGCCTCATTCAGCTAATCTAGTTCTACTTCAATTCTTTCTTACTCATGTAAGTCAAACAAATTTTAAACCAAATGATTTTACACATATCTCTGTGGTACAGAAATGAGTGAGCAATAAATAAATGTTTGCTTTTTAGGATCGAAGTGTATGACGCTGTGCTTGCAGTTATCTACCTGATACTGCTCGTTGAAAATTTCAGAGTAAGAATTTGCAAACACATTTTTAACACATTATCTACTTTTAAAATATCGTGGTTAACTAATTTTGGTTATTTAGTTTTCTGAATACGTGTATGATAACGTGATTGAAGAGTTGATAAGTTCGCAGGAAGCTAGAATAGACAGACTTATTACGCAAGCCAGTGAATACATTGAGGCTAACACCAAAGAGTGGATGATCTAAATCAAGGACTTCCTTCTCAAGACCATAAACAATCTAAATATTTCATTAGAGTGATATGTGTTATATGTAATCATATAACAACGCTATATTCCCGATGATTATGGATGGATTTAGGTCACTCGTCTTCTCACAAAAGAATAATCAACTTAAAAATCATTCATTCATTAGTGGAAAATATATTAGTATTTTAATGAAATCATTTTTTACATTTAATAAGAAATGTATTTTATAATCAGCCAAATGAATCTAAGCTTGAAGAGTCTTAAATAATAACCAATGATCCTCAAAACGAGATCACTACATTCAATACAATCTTATAAAATATTTTATATTACTAGAGAAGATTCATAGAAACTAAATGGAGAGGGAGAGGTAGAGGACTTGGACAAGTCAATTAACTTGGTCTCAGACTGAAATTACCCCAATATATAAATAAAGCATGCTTACATGCGTAATAATTCTGTGAATTACACATAAAATATATCACGAAAGCCTGGATAGCTTCACCTCTTAATATTCATTTTAAATCTTTAAGAGCAGAACTATTTTTATCTGAGATATTTTGTTAGATTCTATGTTCTTTTATTTGGAACATGATTGTGTTTATTAATCAAGAAATGCGAAGAGTTCGAAGAAGACTAGTTTTATAAAGTAAGTTAGAACATGCATGCGAAGATCTTCTAATTTAAAAATTATAATCAGCAAATTGCTACCCGAGTAAATTATTAATTTCCACCTCAAGCCTCAATAGAAATATAAAGGCGCCTTTTATAATTTAGGCAGTTCAATCTGCTTAAGACAGAAGTTTATGAGTTGCATTCTCAACTTCTATACTTTAAAACTCACAATAAGTAGATAAAATGAACTACTATTTCTTTATAGATTAAGTTCTTTGAAGAAATAATAAGGAAGGAATTTGAAGTAGACAGAGAAGCATAAATAACTGGAAGATAGGGATAAGTCAAAGCTGCCTGGGAAATCACTAATTAAAATATTACCCAATTTTTAATTTAGCTTATTTTATCATTTAAATTATAGTTTGACTATAATATTGCTCATTTATGTTTTAATTATAAATTTATCTAGCACTATGTTTATTTTATTGGAATCGGCTATGTTCTAATTTTATTCTCCAATCCTAAATTTTGAATATATTTGCCATTAAAATTATAAGGATGTCAAACATAAAATAATTCTCCCTTTTTCTCATTATTCTGATAAGTTTAGGGAATAAGAGTTATAACGCTAAATAATTAAAGTTATCAACTATGCAATCAACATATTCTAGAGGCTCTGGTTTAAATAGTCAGAGCAAGACCAGTCCAACCGTGTCAATGCAAAGCAAGCAGGATAACCCCATGCAGCTCAATATCTCAAACCCTCACTATTAGCAAGACTTATAGAGCACTGTATCAAATACGCAGTATAGTAATAGTGGCTCTGCAAATCGAAATATTCAAACTTCATCTATCCGTGATAAGAGACTTCAAATTTAGTAGAAATCACATTTCTAATGACTAAAATAAAATGATGATATTTATATATCACAATTCAGTTTGAGGAAGGTAGATTAGAAAGCAATGTCTTAGCAAACTGAAGAGGAGGCCTGCCAGTTAATCCCGTCTAAAGGAAATCTTTTCTCGACGAAAAATGGCTAAACACTCTCACCCACCAAAAATCTAAGCGCAAGATTCACCAACTCGAAGTTTCTTATCAATATTTATTCACTCTTTGCTTGTTCTTATTATTTCAGATTGAATAGAGTGATTTTCAACTCGCCAATAAAATTAAAAATGGAAGCCAGCAACTTAGTGTAAATATTAACAAAAATCAGAAATAAGGGTGACTTTTATATAAACATTTATATACTTATTGCAAATTTTAAATTATAAATAATTCAGTAAGTACTTACCCCTGAAAATCATCTGCTTTCACTCACTCCAAACATCCAGAACAAACAAATGAGCACTTTATTTAATATTATGATAAATTTTGAATTAGCAAAGCTTAGCTTATGGAAGAGAATATCTCTCAACTAAACTTACTGACACCACAAGGACAACCCCTGTTTCAGAAGAAAATGAGTCATACCTCTATTTTTCCTTCTGCATTAGGTCCCAATGTGAATAATCTGCAGCCACCATAACTTAGAACCAATGAAAACGCAGGGCATGCTTACAGTAATTTCCAACCCTAGCAAAATAATTACGTTAACTACCAGTAACTGTTATCACAGCAAGTCAAAGCATCTAAGGGCGCCAACAAGAGAGGACTGAATGAGTTTCAATAGCAGTTTTTGAGAATGACTCCTGCTGAGAAGCAAAACTTAATTAGTAATTTTTAGAAAAGAGGTGTTAACAATAACGAGGAGCAACTTCAAGCAGATTACCCACAGTTTTTCATGAAATTTCCACTATAAATATTATCGCTTCATTTGGTATTTTAATTGAGGAAGAGTTCTCAGGGAATCAAACCTGTTGATAACTTGAGTAACTACAAAGCAATCTGCATAAATGCGCTTGCTATTTTAAATTTATTATCTACTTAAGTGATGCAAAGCGAAAGTAATCGATGAAGACCTCTCCAAGTGGTAAGAGGAATCGCTATCCAGAATTCAAGCATTTTAATACCTTCTTAATTTGACTTATACAGAGTTATAATAATTATTATACCTAGCCCGAGGATGAAGAAGCACCATCTACAATTTATAATGTTGGTAGTAATCAAACCCAATAGAAGATCAAATCCTTCACTTAAAAGGGTTTTTCATCATAATCTACTAAAAATCTTTTTGGCTCTGCAAACACTCTGAGAGGTGCAACTACTACGGATCAGAATTCTTAGCAACCTTTCTAGCAATATATATGCTTTATAAAAGTTATGAAATGATATGATGTCAATCCAAAACAGATTCCCATAGTAAATTGAAATCTAACCGTGTTATCTTTGTTGACAGGAGTGATTAGAAAAACAAAGTTGATGCAGTAGATAGCAACCTTTAGCAGCAAAAGTCTTAATATTTTCAACTAAATAGTCAGCATACTATAACGGTATCAAATTTGCAAGCTGAAGAAGCACAGAGAAAAGAAGCTTAAACAACAACAAATAACTCATCTAAAAATGCAGGCCATATCAATATCAGCCTTTGTTTAAATTTTCTTTATTATCTCCCTTACGCTTTAAATTAAAGCACATTGCATTCTCACACAGCTAGTGCTCATGAAATCAAGAAACTAGAGCTTCAAGACTCAAACGAGGAGTAGTAAGCTGATTACCTTTCTGACAAGTCAAGATCAAGATAGATCAGGTCTAAGATGGAAAGCTCTGGATATATCGGTGAGCATTTGGAATCAAAGGAGAGTAAATCCTTTCTTATTGTCTTGATAATAGTTTTGTAATTGTTTCTGGAAAGAGAGAGGAAAATATCCTTCGAGGATTAGAATGAGAAGAGACAGCTAGATCGCAAACTTCATATAACCATAGAGTCCCCCACAAGGAGAAACTTAAAAACGCTAACTGTTGAAGTAGATTCTAAGTTCACTTCTAAGCATAGAGGTCTTGTGCGTTTGAAGGAAGCTAAGACAGACTCTTGGAATAACTTGATTCATCCCTTATATTTATTGACTAGGAGCAAGGAATCACTCCTCCTTCGCAGTTAGATTTGGATCAGGTGCAGTAGGATTCAAGAAATTAGCAGCTCAACTTCTAGCCTGGCCTTCATACTAGTCGCAGTACTACAGATTTTCTCCAGCCGGGACTCAACCTCTTAAAAAGTACCACTTTTTCACCAAGCAATAGAGAAGATCATAAATTTAAACATGTCCAACCCTCTATATATATTTTAAGACATGAGCGATTAAAATAGACAGAAGAAGAAAACTTAATCTAAGGTGTCAGAGGGTTCCAACTTGAACATATCCTCCAGTTCAAAACGAAAGAGTGAGTATGTAGGATCTACGAAGCATCTATCAAGGCTCAACTTTGAGGATTAGAAAATGCCTGCAGCAGTTAATCGTTATTATTCAAATATATAGATTCAATTATCATGGCCTGATGAGAATGAATTCCAGCGGAAATCTCGTACAGACTAAGCTCAATTACCTGAGAAGGACAACAGTAACAGGAGGCTACATCGGTGGGGCTTTCAAGCATTTATAGAAAAAAATTTGAAATTTTTAAATCGTTTTTTAATTAAATTAGATTAAAGCTTTAATATTCTTATGAGTAGATATATATGTTGATTTCTAATCCCTAAAAGAGGATTAAGCAAGTAAGCATTATTAAGAGTAAGGTAAGCAGAGCCACAGAAACAGAAGAGCATCTAAAAGAGAAGTTGTCAAGAAATAAAATAGCTCCTCTCTCCTGCCCTAAACTGCAGCTCAAAGGAGGTAGTCTAAATTAGTTGCTCCACCCATGGGTAGCAGCTCAGGCTCCAGAAGATAATCTAAGGCTTCCAAGCTCTCTAAAGAAAAAAAATAAATTACATTTAATCGAATGGCCCTAAGATAAAATACCCTTCTAGCTAAAAGAAGGATCAGTTTTATTAATCTAATATTTAAAGAAAGAAAAATACTTTAGTCTGAGTAGTGCCAGCGAAAGGAGATAATCAAATCTTTGAAGCTGTGTTCAAGAATGACATGCCCATGCTATCTGAAGTAGTGGGTAGTCTACACTGCGGCTGAGAGGTGTAGAAAACTGAATTAAACTGATAAGACAGAGAGGACTGCAATTTATCATTAAATTAATTATAATATTTTAATTTTCTATGCTGTATTTCAACAGAACTACGAAATGGTGAGCTACCTACTTACATAAGGTGCGGATACCCTATATATAGATAAGGATGGAAGAACAGTAGTTCATTATGCTTGCATTTTCGGAGCAAGCAGGAGCATGTTGCAACTATTGCTGGATTATAATATGCAGCTAGATGTCAGCAATCAGCATACCTAGGATGGGCATTTATTTTCCAATTTAGCATTAATTTAATAAGGCTAAAAAAATTCAACAGCAGGAGTGAGTATCTAGGGGATATGCCCAAGAGAGGAGGGTTCTTAATGTCTAAGTCTTAAATTTTATCTTAAAATTTTTACTACTTCTCCGTCTATAAATTCAAGTAGATACGTTTGGCGGTGGAAATGGTAGAGGATTGCCAAAAACTCAAGGGCTTGAAATAATTTAAGTGTAAGTTCAATAGCCAATGACTTCTCTGCTGCCTAAGAAGAGAAAGATGCTCGATCTCAATGTGCTTTCAGTCATCAAAGATCTAAGTTAATATCATAACAATGCCATTTTTAGACTGCCTTGTTTTATATAAAGATGATGGAGATGGAGAATCTAGCGCCTCGCCAACTAGGAAAGTCCCGGAATTGGTTTTTGGTTTGAACTCAAAGGGTTAGATAAAGAGAGAAAGTGTAGATAACCCAGACACGAAAAAACTTACTCTTACCATCCCTGAGAAACAAGCAACTTAACATTTTGGCTTAGCTTCTCCTATGTGCTTATATTTATTCTCCTGCTATGAGCAAACTAATGCTAAAGAGAGAGTAATCTAAAAAGCAGGGCTATGCTAGATCTGGCAGTTCAGTTACTCCAGGCTCTGTCATCACAAATCAAAGCGGGAAGAAGTCAAGTCTCTCATCTTAGGTAGCAGAAGAAAGAGGCAAGTACAACATAGAACTGCAAATTAAGAGAAGTGACCTTTATAAGAAGCTCATCAAGAAGTTCATTAACGTAAAATAACACTTTTATGCTTTAAGTTCATAAAATTTCGTAGTGGACAACTTTGGCAAGAATGCTTACTTCTATGCTTGTTAAAAGGGCCACCAGCCTTTGCTAAAACTTCTCTTTGACAGAGGAGCTATTCCAATAACCAGAGATAGCCAGAGCAGGAGACCTATATTTACTTCTTTTATATTATATAAGACCAATTGATGTCGCTTAAACCCAGGAGATCTTTAATCTGATCAACCAATAAATGTTTAAAAGTATACTTAGATTAAAAGTTGAGGTATAAAGTGGGATCTTTGAGAGCAGATTCTCTGGTAGTTTGAAACTACATCATAAGTCTATGGTGATGGACGATTATGAGTAATAACGAAAGCGTTAATTCAAGCTCAACTCTCAGCCACTTAAGAGCAATCTCAAGATTGAAAAGAAAGCCACTCAGTAAGATGCAATAAAGGAGAGTAGGGCTGAAGAGGATTAAGAGTCAGTCACAAATGAAATTTTAAAATTTGATTAAAAATGGAGATCAGGTAATTCAGACTGAGAATACTATCGATATATAAAAGAGTAAGACTTCTTGGCGGCTCTCCAAAAAAGCATAGCTCAACAAGGAAGAGCTCTCATCTTGGAGTGATTCGCTTTTACTCCGATTTCAAATAGGCATCTACAAAGATAATGTGCTCTCAAATATTTTTATAAGATTTAAACCCACATATTTAATATGTGCTCTCATATAAAATGAGATTTGAGGATAAGCAGAACTTCGAGTACTTGCTAAAGCGAGGGCTCCCTGTTTCGCTTCCTAATATCCAAGGGAATAATTTGCTTCACATGGCTGTGCAACTTGAGAAGCATCAGTTTTTGAGTTTTATGCTTGAGGGTGACTTCAACTCAAGTCTTTACAAAAATGCTCTTGAACTAATTGAGGATCCTAACTATGAACAGAGATTAGAAAAGACTGCCAAAGATCTAATTAGCACAAAGTATAGACTATAAGTGAATAATTTATTAAGTTGAGTTAGTTCAGCTGGATTTTAGAAGCTCTAATCAATATCGAAAGATCTAACAAGAAAAATAATTTATGCTTTGATATAAGAAAGAGGGCAACTCAATTTTACATATGGCAGTAGACATCGGGGACATCTAACTTTTCTGCTATCTAATTTGTATCTTCAAGGTCAGGGATATAATGTGCGAGATGGAAGGCTCAAAAGCCTAATACTGTTTCTAACCTTTCTCATCTATGCTGGAATTCAAGAACAATAACCAATGCTCTCCACTTCTCTATTGTGCGAAGCGAAACCAATTCAAGCTTTTCCAAATTTGCAATTTAATCCTAATCTCACTTTTAATTTAAAATTCTAATAGGCGAAGGTGCTAACTTGTACTGCACCTGCTCTAAGTTCATGAACGTTTTGCACTATGCTGTGTTGAACGAGAATGATGAAATGGTTGAGTCCATAGTTTAGTGTGATGCAGAAACAGATCGGCTGCTTAATGAGAGAAACTACAGGAATCAAACGCCGACTACCTTGGATGAAAAGGGCAAGTATGCTTCCGCTTTTAATCACATTTGGGGCGTAGTCACTGTCATCTCATAATAGACTATAGAAAATCTGGAGCACCTTCTTTAAGGCGAAAAATATGACATCAATCATAGGACTGCAGTGGGCTAAAATACTGCACTTCATCTTGCAGTTCTCCATGAAAACATCAAAGCTGGGTAAATGTTAATTTATTCTTTCAATTTAAGCTATTGAGTATCTCTGTCGACAGCCAAATGTGAATTTGAGTCTGAGAAATACTGTTGGCCTAACTCCGAAAGAGGTAGCAATGCTTATACCAAGGAAGAAAACTGCACTCAAAATCATAGACTTCTTAAGTAAAAAAATAGCCGCAGCTACATAGGCAGCTGGATACGCTCAGGAGTAAAATGGAGTATACTCTAAGAATCAATTAGACTAGATATTTAGAAAATCCACCTTCAATCATTAATTTTTACTTGTGTTCATGTAAATTAATTTTTTCAAGAAATAAAGCATACCTTTAAGATAACTCTCTAAAAAGATTGGTCAGACTCCCAAGCATTCCCATTCCTCGGCCTAACTTTCTCTGTTCTCTCAGAAGAATGCAGTGGATATTTCTCAATCTAACTATTTCCCTTCTACAACTTCAATTATAGCAACATGCGATTAGTTTAATTTAAATCTAAGAGTTCCTTATTCAAATCAAGCTTTGAACTAACTTTACTAGAACTTATTAGAGAAAGTGGGTAGAGTTCATATTAAAGAGTTGGATAGAAATGGCAGCATGTTTGTGCGAAAGGGAAGCAATAACTCAATTGAATCGAGTGAGCAATCTGAGCCAGTAGTAGCGCCTTAGGGAAGTGGGGAGACAGATTCCTCTTTCTTCTGTACCAATAAATTTTCAGCAAACCAAGACAAAGGCCCTAGAATTTTCTAAATTATAGAAGATATTTGAATTTCAGATACCCAAAGCAAGTTCAGTCCCTAGTAGCAACAAACTCATTTTTATACTTCATTTTTATAGAGTATATCAAACCTGGGAGCCTTTAAAAGCACAAAGACTATTAAAGATATACGAAAGATTCTTAGACTAAGAGGATGTAGTAGGCAATTTTCCAGCCCACATAATTCTAAAATGGAAGCAGTAGTTGCTCAAATAGGATGAGAGTTAGTTGCAAAAGATTAAGGAGCTCTTCAAGATATTCGATGAAAAGAAAAAAGGGGTCGTCTCTTCAGACTGCCTTATACAATTAATTACTTTATAGCCAATCATTAAGATATAATTTGTTGAAACAAAAGTCCTAGCTGATCTAATGAATATAATTGAGTAAGAGTATTTTTGATCGTTAGCAAATTGAATGTGCGTGAATTTCATAGAACTCGCTTCATTGAATATCTGCGGGAGAACTATCAGGATTCTAAGTTAACAGAAGCTATCTTCGTGAAAGTGCTCTCTTTGGTTCTTCAAGAGAGGGAACGCCATTCTATAAACAGCTTTGTAAATAACAACTACAGCAGCGTGCCATCCCAAAACTGTAGTGCTTAGAAACTGTTGCAGCCATAAAGTAATCAAGCACACTCGCTAACTCTAAATATAAGACCACAATTTTCAGAATCTAACAATCATCAGCTGAGGCTAAGCTATGCCAATTAGCATTTAAGTAATAGCAACCACCTCAACTGATGAATAGTTACAAAATTATTAACCCAATTTAACAGGAAAGACCCAAAATTATAAGTTGACAGTTTATTCGTTAATTTCTTTTCAAAAATTATCTTCAAACTTCCTTTTGATTTGTATAAGTTTTACTCTTTGAAAGTAAATAGAAGGCATTCAAATAATTTAGATGCTCAAAATTAAAAGTAGTAATTCTATTCCGTTAGAGGTGGTAAGTTAAATAAATTTTAATAAATCAGATTAGCAAACTTGTCTCTTAAATTTAATACTGCTAATTATTTAAATGATTTTAATAAATTGCAAATGGCTAAAACAAGCAGAGCTGTGGCTGATACCAGGAAAGACTACTATCTTTATAGAGCAAACATGGAATAATTATTTATCTATAATCTTTTAATAAATGCAATAAATTAGTATGGAATAGAAATACACTTCGCAATCTAAATTTTTCCAATCAACTTAAGAAAGCTTGAAATTGTAAGAGTGTGATCCCTCAAAGAGATAGAGTTTGCTCGTGCAGCCTTAATCCTCAAAGAGTAATTCTCTTTACAACAGTAATTTTTAATATATAAAGTAAAGAGTGTTTATAAGAATGTAATTAGACTTTGAACAATTAGTTGCAGTAGCTAATTTAGAACAGACTTTCCATAAATAGTCCAGGTGCTTAGATGCATGCTCTACCTTTTAAATCTCCAGCACATGACAACCAGATCTCATTAAACTATCTTAGTAATGAAAGATTATTCCATTTAATATTCATCCTAAGATATACGAAGCAGACTATTCTTGCAAGGAGGCATAGCTACAGATAAGAACTGGACTTCAAATATTTTCTTTATATCAAAAAAGATTTTCTATAATTCAAAGTCATTTATCAGAAAAGCATAAGAGAGCTTTGTAAACTTTGAGAGAGAAAAAGAACATGAGCAGCAAAGTAAAAACCTCTACAAGGCATTTTCAAATTTTGTCTCCTCAGATTAAGCTAAAACTAGTGCAAGAGAGTCAGATGAAACAGGTTTTTAAACTAATAGAAGTCAAATGAAAACTTGGACAAATGAAAATAACGATCTCAAATAGAATAACAACTTATTCAAAAAGAAAAGATTCACCTTGGAAGATACTAAACCAAATACTCTCAAGAACACTTTCTTCTCCAGTGATTAAATTTTAATTTAATTTGAGGCAGCGACTTAGTAAATTCAAATTTGGGATAGATTTTGTGTGTATAATTAGTAATAAACAATTGAAAACAGCATAGAGGAGCACTATGATGAACAAGACCCCATAGATATGGTGGCTCAATAAAATATTTGTTAATTATTTATCATGAGAGTGAGTTGACTACGAAACTCAGATAAATGAGACAGAAGACTCTATCATACGATCAAGATGTGAAGCTAGCACAGCAAAGATAAATACTAAGTCAAAATATAAGTTCTATTTTATAATTAAAAGACAGAACTAAACTGAAGCTTTATCTTTTGAGGAGATCGAGCAGGTTATAGATTTAATCTTCTATTGCAAGGCGGAATATCAGGAAGATAAAGTCTAACTTTAGATCAAGAGAAACATAGCAGTCAAGATTCTCCAAGACAGTTAAATAATTGCGCCTCAGCAAGTTGCTACTCTGGATATCCTAATTAACTCAAACTTTGGAAACCACTGGCACTCATTTACTGCTGACCAATTCCAAAAGCTCGTTATACTTATTGCATAGTAAATCAAGGAATATTTAACTCAATGAAATAATTTACGTTTAATGAATGTTTATAGTTTAGTTCTATGCTTTCGATTTTGAAAATAACTCCGTCGAGTTGTTATCGAACATTTTCAGCAATTTAATGATGCCTTATCTTGATAGACTTATTAGAAGCAATATTTCAAAACCTCTGGAGTCAACTCTTCTTTTCTACAATTTAAACCTTACTGATCTTGTGAGTGACAACTCTCAGTTTAGTACCTCTTTAAACACCTCCAAACATAAATTAAAAGAAATCCTCTAATATTTCTCAACAAAAATATAATAATTCAAAATAATCTTTAAAATATTTTTTAAGTGATATATAAATCATTTTAAATAAGAAGCAACGAGTATATTCGTGAAGAAATTAAAAAAAATGATGTAGTATTTGCTCCATAGAATAATTTTAATGTTATTTAAGATTATATCCAAAGTTTGACTTGTTTAAATTTTATAATGTGCGTATATTTTGTAAAAATATTACGAGAAAAGGTTTCTTCATCAGCATAATGATTATAAAAGCGAAAGTTTGTATTTCAAAAAGTGTCTTAGTAAATTACTGCGAGATTTAGAAATTCTTCCTTTCCTAATCCCTTTGAAGGATGCTTATATTCTGTTCTCAGCTATAGTCAATAAATAACTGCATAGTTAAAATAGTACGTATAATAAAAGAGGAAGGAATTAAACTCAAAGAGAATCCTTATTCAAAGTGAGGCAGTTAATGACGCTCCTTTAAATTGTTGGACGATTTTACCTCCCAGAAATTAAATTAATAGAGTATACTCCTCAAGACAACGAGTATTAGCAAAACAATATTTATAAGTATTATGAAGAGTAAATAGAGAATGGGGCAAGGTTACTTCTTTAGAGAATAGAACTCTCAAGAGGTTACTCAGAGTATAGAAAAGAAAAAATAACTGAGGGATTAGGCAAATCAATATACGTATTAAAATATCTAATTCTATTTAAAGCAGACCTTCACTGCTCATAATTAAAAACGCAAACAAACTTACATAGGATTTGGATCAGCCATAATATTACACAACAGATAATCGAGGCAGAATAAGTTAACTTTTATTTTTAGAACAAAGACTCCGGATAAGTACCATTCAAGAATGAATTATATGACTATATCCAACAGCTATCATACTTAATCTACTGCCTAGAGGAGTGCAAGTAAGATATAGATTTAGTAAATCTATCATGAAAATCTTGAAAAGCTATAAACAGGCGATTAAATTTGCACAAAATTATTCTCTAAAATTAGCCAAAATAAGGTAAAAATACATAATGAAGAGGATCAAGAAAGATATGTAATGCTAAGTTAAGTGTGCAACATTCTCCAAGAAATTTAGAAATACCACTTATCAAGACACAACTCGTTGAAAAACCTGAATTAAATAGAAGAGAAAGATAGAGACATAAATAAAGATTAAGAAGACATTTGGAATATGGAAAATGTAATATAAATTTTCAAGAAGGGGAAAGGATTACAACTTAAGAGAATCTAATTCATTAAGCTGTTCAGAGAAATATACGAAGAATTTTATCAGGATAAATTTGAAACCTTTGATGCATTTGCGCAGCAGTTTTTATTGATGTATGATATTTAAGTTCATAGAACCCTATCTTTCATCTTTCAAACATTAAAACTAAGATTTGATGTTAGACTAGATAACTTAGCAACTTAATTGGGCATTACAAGCTTCCCAAAATATCGAATTAGAGAGTTTAAGGTTACGGCTATCTAAATGTATAGAGCCTTACTTCAAACATTATTCGTTCATGAAAGCTGGAAAATTGATGACTCTTAAAGAGGTATAAAGCTTTTGTAGAGCTTTTGATATTTACCCTTAATCTGTTTAAAAGCAATCACTTGAATAGGCTTACCAAATGATTTCCTTGAATTAAGGCTCGAAAGGAATTTATAAAAGCAATATAAGTGCCGCCCTTACTTTTAAATGTTTGAGAATATTTTTACTTAAAGGGGAGTTAATTAGAACTAGCAAGTAGAGTGCTGCTTTGATCTAGAATGCCTTGTGATCCTTCTCGTGGTTGTCTCTATTAATCATTATCAATTGGATATAAACACTGGCTCTCTGACTTCTAAGCAGGCAATTTTATATATGCTCGAAAGAATGAGTGTCTCTCAAAGTGCTATCGATAAAGCAATTAACCTCTAAATGAAGAATCAAACCTTCATGTCTAATTAAATATTATGAGAAGTTTATGTTTTTATAAAAATAACTCGAAGCGAAAAAGCTTCATAGAATCATTTAAGAAGGAATTCAAAGAGGAGTTTGGGATACAATAAGAATAAATGGATACAAAAAGAGACAAGAGCAGAGAGAGGAATATTGAAAAACTTAAGACAATAAGAGATATATTTGTTTATTCTTCTTAATGAAGGCTTAGTATCATTTACCAGAGCTGAATAGTTAGAAGGATATTGACAATCAATGAGCTAAATTAATTTCATTAGTTAGGTTTAATGTTATAAGACTCATACATAGAGAGAGTATGATTAAGAAATTGGGATTCATAGTTAAAAGATTTGCTGCTTCTAATGCCAGCATCAATCAATCGAATTTGAATAACTCGCCAAGTTACTTGCTGAGTTACTCATTTACTTGCTTCTTGAGCTCAACCTACTTCTTTTCTCTTTCAAAATGCTCCTCTTGATTCTTATATTGATTGCTGGGGTGGAAGGGCTAGCATGACTGGTTTCTGAGGGCAGTATTGTTCATCTCTTTAAGGATGTGCTGCATTAAATATAGAAACGGAATGAGTAAAAGCATTTGAAGGTCCTTGACTGCTTAAGAAGTCTCTATTTGAGTATCTATTGAAAAGCGGCTCGGAGTTTTCATCTATCCAAAAGAGGGCTAAGCAGCAAGAGGTAGCCCAGTTTGTTGAGTCTAGTAAACCATTCCCTGAGGTGAGAATTGATTAAACTAGTGGATGTTGTAATTCAAGTTTGTGTTGAAGGTCATTTGCTAAGGCTTAAAATAAAAGAGGTTGCGAGATACTGGAGGTGGAAGAAAATATTGAAGAGAAATCTTTCTCCTAAAGAGCAGCAGAGTGAGTCGTAATCTTGGAAGAATTCAAATCAATCAAGTCCACAACCTTTTATAAGAAAAGGCAAATAAATTTGTTGATTTGTCATTAGTAAGTAACCTTCTCTTGCTTAGGATTTGAAGTCACAAAATTAAAGAGTTCTTCAAACTCGTCAGAAATTTTCGAATCTCTGCTTTGAGTTTGAAAATCATTCTTGATTTCTGAGGTTTGAGCCCACGAGGTTGTCTGTGAGCAGGTGGTTTTTTCATCTTGAAAAGCTTCAAAGGAGAATTAATTCACCCCTTTCTCACCAACCTATGTCTTAAAATTCAAATTCTAAGGCTAGCTCATTCTCTAGCTCTATTCTAGAGTTTACAAGATGTCGAAGGCCCTCTCTGGCTCTAGAGTTGCTTGCCTTTGTGGAAGCTCTGCTTTCACATCAAGGTTATGGATAGGTTAAGTGTAATTCTAGTCAGCAGACTATTTATTAAACTATGATAATAACTATACTACAATAGTTGACTAAATATTTTAAGAGCTTGAGGTAAAAGGCAGACCATCGCTGAAGAAATCAAAATTCTCTGATTTTATGAAAAACCTACTTTTATATATATATTAAATTCATAGAGCCTGATGGCTTTGAGATAGTTCCAGTTGAATCTTAATCCTAGTCTATAGGTCTCTGAGCTTGACTTTGAACTTGAAGAGGAGAGCTAATTAGAGTACTGAAGTCAAAATCCAAGGTGCTTTCTATCAAGTCTTGATTCAAGGTGCTTCCCTCAGGCAAAGGCTTCACCTCAGAAATCATGGAGGCGTTTGGAAAACTGAAATCAAAAGTCTCCCTGTTCGATTCTGATTCATATTAAACTAATTATCTAAAAGTGTATCATCATACTTATAAGTCGACTTTAAATTAGATTTAGAAAAAGTGTAATTTTATATTTCAAATGATTGGGTCTTGATTTTGTTTTGTTCTGACTCTTAGATTTTTGCGTCCTTCTCATCATTAGCAGGCAGCTGAGTAGGTATTCCTCTTATCTCAGTAGTAAAAGATGGTTTGAATGGATTTAAATGATATCATATATAGAAATCAATTTTAATAATATGGATAGCCAGGAGAGAGAGTTGAATATTGCTACTACTTCATTCGGTGTTGAATAATTAAGATTCGCTTACCATCTCCTGTTAGCTAGAGCAGAGAAAATTCTTTGTCAAGGACAAGCAGTTCATAGTTCTTGAATTAAGCGCCGCTCTTTTTGCTTCCCTTGGCTATCTTCAAATTGAGGGGACTTCTCATGATGCAGTAAAATAATTTCACTTAATCTGATTAGCTGATGAGATATTTCAAAGTTTAAGGATCAGAGCCGAAGTTGCTTCTATAAATTGTTAAGAGAGAGGACTTGAATGGGAATACATTTTTTGTTTGTAGCAGATAATTTTTTCGTTGATGATGACTGTCCTCTTGCCAGAGTTGAGGCTGTCGTCAAACTAAATGCGATATTTCAGAGACTATTTCCAACACTCTTGTAATTGAATTAACATGATAGAGATATAATGACAATTTTGTAAAGAAGATAAGGCTGGTGAAGGAGGAAGTCTTTGAAGATATTGCTAGCTTTGTGGGGGGAGTTCCACTTCGAAGCTCCAGATGTATCTCTTCTTCGACCTGAAATAATGGTAAGTAAGCCATGATGCCATAATTGTTTGTATCTCTAACTTACCAATTGAACCTCTTGCCGATATTTTGCGAAGATTACTCAAAGTTGAAGAAGGTGGCAAGAAGACTCACAGTGGAGCTATATTGATTGTTGGTGGTGGAATCTTGTGCAAGGGTCGTTGAGGTAGAAGCAGCAGGTTGAGACTTTCTCATTTTTGGGTTTTGTAGATGGATGAGGAGGATAACTTAGTTAATCAAATTACGCAAATATAGCGAGGGTAACTGTAAACTTACGAAAATTATCATTAAATTTTATCAAATAAAATAAGTCAATGTTATGCTGTTAAAATTCAATAACTTCAAATATTTTATAATCCATAAGAAGTAAAAGATAAAATTTTGAGCAAAATTGATCTTGAGTATTTTTAAGTCTTTCTTTCTGTATAAGTTTATTAAATCAAATTTAAAATTATAAATTCTCATCTCCTCTATAAATGATCTCCTCACAAGTCTACCTATTTCTTATTCTTAAATTAACTCTAAACTGGATTCTTCAAAATCAGCTGCAGACCTCCTCCATTCTTAGTCCTTGATTCAATCTTCATTTTTAAAGTCACATGATTATTCTCACTCACAACTCCATCCTTATTAGTCGCACATAAGCATCACCTCAACACCAAAAATCTCCTCATTTAAAAATATCAAGATAATTAGTGTCAAGTCTCCCTCTCTTGACAAGAAAACTGAGTAGAAAAATAAGAATTTGCTTTTTCAAACTGCCAATTCTGTCTAGGGATATTTATCTAAGCAAGGTTTAAAGCATGCAAGTGTAGGAAGAGAGAAGAACTTGGAAGGAAGTAATTTTAGAGATCCATATCTTATTTTAGTTCAACCATCCAGCTCCATTAATTCCAATTCTCCCTCTTAAAGATAAAGCCCTTTCTCCTAAAAATTAGTCGTAGAGCCAGTAAAATCACAAAATTTATAAGCTTTTAGCAAGAATCAAAGCCCACAGGTTTTTGAAAAGGAGCAGATTTTTTCTTACTTTTTTTATTTATTCTTGGTTTTATCGAAAGCAAGTTCCAAAGATCTTGAATCACAGACAAAACGCTCATTACCTAGATGGTTGTTGATATGAATCTCTTGCACTTGAATTAGGTTTTGTAAAAATAGTCTGAGAGTAGAGGGAAAACATACAAGACTTTCCGAGCCATGATCTACTCAAGTGTCTTGAATAATAACCAGGCAGATTACACAAATTTAGTAAAATGTGAATAAATATTGATAAGAAACTTCGAGTTGGTGAATCTTGCGCTTAGATTTTTGGTGGGTGAGAGTGTTTAGCCATTTTTCGTCGAGAAAAGGTTTCCTTTAGTCGGGATTAACTGGTAGGCCTCCTCTTCAGTTTGCTAAGACATTGCTTTCTAATCTACCTTCCTCAAACTGAATTGTGATAATATATATCATCATTTGATTTTAGTCATTAGAAATGTGATTTCTACTAAATTTGAAGCCTCTTATCACGGATAGATGAAGTTTGAATATTTCGATTTGCAGAGCCACTATTACTATACTGCGTATTTGATACAGTGCTCTATAAGTCTTGCTAATAGTGAGGGTTTGAGATATTGAGCTGCATTGGGTTTTCCTACTTGCTTTGCATTGACACGGTTGGACTGGTCTTGCTCTGACTATGTAAGCGAGAGCCTCTAGAATATGTTGATTGCATAGTTGATAACTTTAATTATTTAGCGTTATAACTCTTATTCCTAAACTTATTTATATCACCCAAATTTTTATTAACGCTCCTCCTAAACCTATTCAAGAGAGAGTGACTAGAATTCTCAACTGCTGAAAAGGAAAGACTTGAATTCCATATCTGATCCTAACTTAATTAAAGTGCAGGATTTCACGAACAACTCATCAAAGAGAGTCAGTGATATAGATCTTATAATAATTAAAGTTTGTGCAGCATTAAATACTTACCTAATTTAAATTAATTAGGAATTATCTTAGAAGACCGAGTGTACTCTAGAAATTCGAAATGAGATATCTCACTCGCAACTAGACAAACTAGTTAGCCTCTCTAGAAGGGGCTCAAAGTTTTAATTATTCTTCAATTGAATAATAAAGTTTTTTGAAACAGATGGCTTCCTAGAATTTAGGCAATAGCTCCAATCAGCTGGAACAAAATTCGTCAGCATAAAACTTTCAAATAAATTATGCCTTTTTTACTTGAAGATTCTGATAGGCAATTAGACGAACATTAACAATAACTTGGGAGTGGGGTTGTCAGCCTCCACCATGGACAAAGCACTGGCTCAGTGGAATATAGACCACGAGCAGCGGAGAGACTATGACATCTAACTCAAATTCAAACGCACGATGGAGAACATAAGCAAGCATTTAGAGCAGAAAAGAAGGAATAGCGGCTTGCAAATGTACCAAGACAGGGAAACTAAGAATAGCCAAACCTTAAAATGAAAGTGATGGGCTAACTATTCACAGGCTGCTGTTTAGGATAATTTCATATCTTACTTTTCCATTTAATTTACAAATGAAAACTTATATGCACATAATAGAGTTAAAGTTTAAGCGAGTTATGATTATTTCTTTATCTTAATGGTACATAAATTATATTTGTTGAGGATTTAAGAAGAAGCTCATTTATCAAAATACTTACTTGCGGGTGACTGCTGGCTACTTTTGGAAGTCTTCTCATTCATTTGTTCTTCATTGAGACCGAGGGAGCGCTCCACATCAAAAGCGAACTTCCTCATATCAAAGGAGCAGCCGCTCTCTGGCTCTCCTCCATAGCTGCTCTCCGCCTCACTCTCGCCCGCTTTCCTCTCCTCTGAGTTTTGCAATTAGTTGAAATTTTCGTTAAGATTGATTCTAAGTGCTCTTGCCATATTAATTTTGTTTTTAAGTGTTGATCTGATTGAGAGACTGACCAAAATAGGGAGATTCTTCTCTTATGTTGTTGCTAAGATCAAAGTTAAAGTGAATTCTTAAAAATGTATAATGAAAAAATGATTAGTTGAGCTGCTTATTGCTTTCGTACAAGCTTTCTCTAGCATTTTAGTTCTGGTTAGCCTGTTATTTAGAAGAAGTCTGTAATGGCTAACTTGGACATGAATAATACTACAGATTGTCTTGGAAGTAAAATTAGAGAAAATAAAATAATTCAAGCCATAATAAAGTTGTTTCTCGCTTGCTCCTAATTAATTTTGAGCCAGTCAGCTTATTGAAAAGACTAGGGATAGTTTAAAAGTGCTGGATTTATTTATTGCTGTGGCTAGCAAAGAAGTTTGTAAAGTCTCAGCTACTATAAATAAATAAACTCTTGTTATTGCTGATGAGCGAGCAGTTGCTGCTGCATTTAATGTTGCTTTATTAATTCCTGAGTATGTTAAAGAGTTTTCTCGCTTGTAAAATTTTACCTCTGCTAGGCATCTTTATAAAATCTGCAAGAAAAAAATTAAAATTGACTATGCTTAATCTTTAGCTGCAGAAAGCATTTACTCAAACTACTTTTTCTTGTATGAAACTGATGAATATAAAGATATTTTTCCTCTGAGATAATTCAGATTGTGCTTGATTTGAAAATCTCGCATCCTCAATATTTTCAAATGGTATTTAAAAAAGAATGATACAATTTTCTAAAGTCTCTTGAGGCTAGCTCTTTCCAGAACTAATCTAATGGGCTTGATTAAGGCTCGTCCTTTGATTGACAAACATATTTAGCTATTAAGAGGGAAGAGACATATTTTTAGCTTCCTAGAAATTCCTCATTCTCAAGTAGTCCTATGATTTTAAAAATCATTTTTAATAATTATGTTTAGAATAAGATTCTTAAGTTTGAGAAGGCATTTTTTAGATAGTTTGTTGAGCCTGTAAGAGTCGCTCATACTCAGCCAATTGGATCTCTTGTTATTGTGGGATTAAATTGATAGAGAAATAGCAATTTAAATTATTCAATTTACAATTGCAATATCTGTTTGCTAGCATTTAATTATAAAGTTGCAGTTGCATTCATAAAATAAAATTAAGAAAGAAAGGAGAATAGTTGCTAAAGTTAGTTAATCTCAACTGATTAAGCCTGATTTACTCCAAATTATGATTGCTACTGTTGCTATTATTGTTAAAGTTGGATTACTGGGTTTAGATGAGGAGTTGAGCCTTAAATTAAAGAGAAAGTAGGCTATGATTTGAAACCAAGCTGCTAGTTAGCATACATTTAGCATTTTATTAAGTCATCTAGGCTCACATTTTAAAAGTTTACTTGCTAGTTAAGGTCAAAGTTTTATCGCTGTAATCAAAAAATAAATAAATCTGGGATTTATATGCGATAAGCCTGGAGGTGGATTTATCAGTCCAGCATTTCTAAGATACTTTTGGTCATAAGAAGTGGCATAGACAGGTGAAGATTCCATTATTTTGTGGTTGTACTATACATTTACGCTCTCCTATTTACTTCGAGTATGAGTTTGTGGGTAAAAACTCTGTGCACAAGGATTTAGAGTTGTAGCCTTATTTTCTTCAGTTTATGATTCACTCTTTTTCAAATTAAGCTAGTTGGCCTTGATAGATGAATGCATTTCCTCTGCTTCGTTGAATTTGTGTATTTTGTAATGTTGTAGCTATCCCATTTGATCTGATCTGAAATGTCTTGACTATTCCTCAGGCAATTCGAACTCTTGCTTCTCCACATGCTCTGAATTCAATTCACTTAGGTGATTCAAGGAACTAGGAATCCTTTACTAGTGACTTTTAACTGGCTAGTCTCTTTAAATTAACAATATAAGTACTGTGTGTGTGATATTTAACTCTTTAAATTGCTTAAGTTTGCTTAAAGTTCTATAATTCCTATATTCTCTTGCTCTAATCTTGATTTGAAGGAGTGTTCCGAATGCTATTTCTGTTATTTCCACTTGTAAAATGAGTATCACTATTTTTAGTTAAATTGAAGTGGCTAATTGGCTGCTGAATAAATTTTTCAAGGGAAAGAGGGTCATTGAAAAGTACAAATCTCTTGCCATTATTTAGCTGTTTCTAGGAGCATGAGCTTTACGAAATTTCGCTTGAGAAAAATTAAGAAGGAAGCTAAATATCTTACCTTGATTCAGCTTCAAATAATTTTAGATACAAAAATGGAAGGAAATATTCTTCTAGAAGGAATTGCAGTTCTTTCAAATGATTTAAGTTACAATTATAGAGAAAGAAAATTACTTTTTAAAATAACGGATTAAGTTGTTGTCAAAGAAGATGAGAGTCATATCCAATTACTAAGCACATCTTAAGTTTCTCTCTTGTGGTATAAATAGTTGCCTAATCTCCTCCTCAATTTGAGAATCATAAGATCTCAATTCTTTTTCAGATGTGTTACGTGCATTGTATATCTTGTTCCCATGTGAGTCGGATAGATTTGTTACGAGTTGAACTTTCCTTGAATTTTAAAAAGATACATTTTCTTAGACTTTTGAGACTTAACTTTCGCTGACCTATTCTCTACTTTATTCCCTATTTAGTTAGGATGATCTTCTCTCCTCTGATTCCTTAGTTTATTCACTAGAGGTAGAAGTTTACTGAAAAAAAAGTAAGAGAGAATGAAATTGATAATACTCAGGATTCAAGGATTGGCCTTTTAAGGATTTTTGCTAGTGCTTGAGTTTTTCAAGAATTCTTTCTATGTTTCTCTTATCCTTGGTTGAGTGATAAAAAGGGCACTCATATCAAAATCTGATATAGATTATTGCTTAAATATAACTCAAAGCCCTTGAAGCATTTCTGTTCTTCACATGGTAGAGTCTTGTAAACTAGTGGATGAAACTGCTGCTCTTTCCAACCATAAATATAGACTTAAAATTAATAGTTCATGCGAGTAGGGGCAGTGATGAAGCCTCTTGCAACCTTCGTCATAAGCTGTGATGAAAGTGCCTGACTGCCAATCTTCGCAGAGCTCAGTGAGATAAGGGAAGAGGTTGGGCTTACGTCTGAAGTCTTGGAAGTTGTGAGCATAAACACATTATGCTTTGTTATGCTCATGATTGAATGGACACCACTCGGTTTAAAATTTTCAGGTGATTACGCTAAATACTGTTTCATTTGTAAGTTTTGAAGAAGAAAATGTAGAAATCGTAATCCTGATTCTGAGGAAGTATATTATGTAGAAGTCTAACTTTAATGTCCTCAACTGAGTGCGCGAATGAGCAATAGTCGCAATACTCACACTATTGAATCTTGTTAGGGTAGCAGTGGCAGAACTTAGTCTTATACTTATCTTTGTGATAAAGTCTCTCTACTCGATTGTGTGCCCTTCTGCACTTATCTCTAAGCTAAAATTTAGAAAAATAGGAGCGTCTCTTTTAGGACATTTTTCAGTGTCTGCGAATTTGCACAATTCAGGAGTATAGAAATCGTCGTCCCTCCTCTTATCTTTGATTGAGTGAAAGTAAAAGCAGCTCTTGTGATTGTGAGCAGTGATAAATTAAAATCCATATGAAAAGCATTTATATTTACAGAGTGTTCTTCTTTGGGCATTCAATCCTTTTGAAATCTTGCAAAATCAGATGCTTGATGAGGATAGGCTTATTTGAGCGGTGGTGAATCTTTTCAAAGGTAAGGAAATTATTTCTTCCTGAGCTGTCCGTGCTTGACTAAGATTATATATTAAAAATTGAAATTAGAATTATTGAATTATTATACTTCTGAAATAGGTGAGATAACAAGTTACTTGCCTTGCAAGCTCATGTTTTTAAGGGAGTTGGACAAAACTCAGTCTTGAGAGTAAATATATTGTAATGAATTAATACTTAATAAATTTGGTTCAGCTATTCCAGTGACAGGAGGGGCTGAATTTCTGAAGTATACTTGCTCGAGGTTGGCTTCTAGTCTCCTCTTAGCTTTGAAGTCTTAGATTACAAATCCTCATTGAGATCAGGAATCTTAGTTCTGCCTAACTTATTGTAGGCATTTATATCGATAGCTTCAGGATTCAAGTAGGCACTGCCATATAAATAGCTTTGGGGGTCCTCCCACTTTTAATTAGGGGCCTTTGTGTTTTTTCTTATCATGTACTAGTCTTAAGCAAAGGAAGACTAGTCGTTTGTATTTTAGTTCATGCTGATTTCTTAAGGAAATGAAGGGAAGATGAATGAAAGAGATCTGTTTATTTATGTTTGAGTGTAAAACGGAATGGGACTAGAATGTTCGTGAGTGTTGTTTATTAGGAGGTAGCCTCAGCTATCAAATTTTCTATAAGTAACTAAAGCGAGAGATTTAATTATACTCAATCAACATTCTAAACTAATTTATAGTCAGTAATACACCAATTCATGATTCCAAACTTTTTATTTACTAATCTATTTACTATAATCCCTAAATTATTACTAACTTACTTATTTCTTTGAATTGCACTGAATTATGTCATCCAGAGGTAAGTAAATGAGGAATAACTTCCGTTTAAATAGAAAAATAAATTACTCTCACAGTCTTTACTTCTCCTAATTCTGGCTTTAGCTTAGAATACATTTAGAAGAAATTTATTTTTTAAGAATAAGCTGGAGCATTTAGTGAGCATATAGAGGGGCCAGTCTGTAAGGAGGGCTATATAAGTGGAACAAACCTTCATCCTTATCAAATTAAATTTAAAACGTGAAGGGTTTAGATAGTTAATTTTTATCAAGCTCACAAATAGTAACTAGTTTGCTATCCTTTCTGAGGTCTATATACTTGAGAGTCTCCTTTATTGATGCCCCTGAAATCCTGTGGTCTAGAAAATCCTGAATCTATTCTTCAGTCTTGTAGTCTGTCATCCCAATTATGTAAGCAAACACTTTAAAATAATTGCACTCTCAATATGTATTGGTTGAGGAGTTCATGCTCCCCCGTTCTCTACCCGTAGAATCCTGAGAACTCTTTGGTCATGTCTGTAAACATTTCTGGCAACCCTGCACTGCTGCCCTCTAAAATAACACTCTTCACCAGTAATGGCTCTAGTCCAAACTTCTCATAGTATCCCTCACCATTTAAATCGAAGAGATGCAATTTTAAAATTATTTGTGCAGAGAGCCACACAGTCTGAAGTGTAGGTGGAGCCATCTGAAGTAATTACAAAGTTCTTCTTGATTTCTATTGCATGTTTGTTGAACTGGAAATCGCAACCCTGGACAAGAGACAATTCATTCAGATGATTAGTTATCTTCGAGCAGTGTAGCAGACCAGCACTGTCTTTGTTCATCATGCATTTATGGTGATAAGGATTATTATAGAATAGATTAATGTTAATATGGTGGACATCAGATAATTGCAATCTTTAAATTTATTTTCAATTTAAGATTATGAATGAATGAATCTCGGATAGAGATGTCTAATTTCCTCATTTGTGATTACTTGAGCGATTGACTTTAAATAGTCCCCTCTAATTTCATTCATGACATAGGTCATCTTGAGTCGTTCATACAAGTGCTCCTTCTAGTGAACTATTTATTCTTTCTCGTTCTTCAATAGTTCAAACGATCCTTCGTCTTTGAGACTCTCCACTCCCTCCTCTCGCTTTGATAAGTGGTAAAGATTTGGATACTTGTGCTCTATGTATTTCTTTTCAAGTTCATCCCACATAGCAAGGGCGGAGTCCAAGTCCGCGCCTTAAGATGGATGAAATCTTCTAGTGAAGCCATGAGATGCTGTAGTTGGGGAGCATGAAAAGCCATTCTTCTCTAATCCTAACACTCTCATGTTCTGGGAAGAGGCTAGATAAGAGAGCCAGAGACCTGATATTCCAAGACCAACCACTATCAAATCAAACTAGTGGCCTGCTTTAGTAAGTTGGCTAGTTTATGCAAGAAGGGGTTCCATGAAGTTACTTATTTATGAGAACTTTGCTTAAGGAAGTAATTTTAATTTTAAGAGTAAAAAGATTAATTAAGGACTTTATAACAAAAGAATTAAGGTCATAAATTACACGCATACAGTTTTAACCTTCACTTAAAATCATTGGATACAGTTTACTCAATTTCAGACAGCTTTTTCAAAAGCTCATTTGCATTTTTGGTAAATTTAACAAAGCATCTTTTCCTCATTATCTAGTCTCCAGCCACTCTGAGCATGACGGCCTCTCTTCTATGATAGCTCTCTATCGCTTAGGAGTCAAAAGAGCCTTCTACTTTTATTTTCTGCTATCTATCTTGAACTATCAGCTACTCTACAAGTTTCTCTACAAAATCTATCCTATAATTCTCATTTAAGTAAAAATAAGTTCACTATAAATAATTAATCTTCAGAATCATGTGGATTGAAGAGAAGGTTTTCCTCCGCATCTCCATAGAGCTCTTGATAAGTTTTCAACTGAGTATACTTTGTGAAAAGTCTTGAGAGGTCAGATTTGCAGACCTCTACTTCAAATTCAAAGTCCGAGAGCATTTTCTCAATATGATGATATATGTTCTTATTGATGCGCTCTCTAAACAAAGAAGCAGTGGTCTTTGGATATTCAAATCTAAAATAAGATTCTTAAATTACCTTTTAAGGATTTATGGCAGGTAGTTAGTATTAAAGTTGCACTAGTTTCACAAAGAGAGAATCCAAAACTGAAGATCAAAATAATTTATATATAAGATTTCAAAAGCAAGGACTCCTGCATTTGCTAAACAAACCAGTGCTCTTTCTTCCCCAGGATCCTGGAGCTATTTCGAATAGAATTCTTAGAAGTAGATTCATCAAGCTTTATCTTTGCAAAATCTTCGTGCAGAGTGTTATTTGATAAGTACAGGCTGACAAATGAGTTAAAGACCCTTTCATTTATCATATTGAAAGTAAAGCGCTGTTGATATCTCAAGCCCTCATATAAAGGAACAACTGATTTTGATATTCTTACTTGCTTAGTCCTGCGAAGCAAGTCTTCAATATCTAATTCTTTCTAAATAGCACTTTCTTCCTTCGAAGGTAGAGGCTTCTTTATTTTTTCACTTTATTCTTACTGCACTTGAGTTGCATTTTGATTGGACTTAACAAACTCTAGCAAGGAGTCATTATCCAAATCGTAGTTTTTGGCTTTTCCTTCAATTCTGTTCTTATTCTTGTTGAGTTGCCTCCTTTTTGAGTTTTAGGTGATAGAGTCCTACCAGCAAATGAGAAGGACGATGATGAAGCAGAACAGCAGTGTGATTTTGAGGGCCCTATCTCTATATCTCTAGTGCTCTATTTTCATTCTCTACTTGCTGATAAAACATTATAGAGAATACTTCATCTTAATATGATGAGCATCTCTTGATTGGCTAGTTCTCTTAGCTGCTCATTGTAGAGAGTTTCCTTCTCAATTCGCTCTTGCTCAAGTGCCAGCTGATTCCTCTTTTGTCTCTCATTTGAGAGGGCTATTTAGTCGTCGATGGAAATGACCTCGTCATCTCTCTGTGCTCTAATCTATTGATAACTTGGCTGCAATGTTGCACTTCTCACTGGAGTGCGAGTTGAATACATTATAATCACACTTTATGCATATAATAAGTTGAATCTTAGGCCTCCATGAATTTGGGTGTGAAATCTCCTCCTCTTTAACTTATCTGCTGCTATTACTAAGTAGGAGTATTTAAAGTTGGTGCTTGATGACCGCTTTTCAAAGGGGCATTTTATAACTTTATTGGAGATACCTTTTTAAGGTCAAGCTAAAAATAGCAAAATTATAAAAACAAATAAACACTAAAGCTCTAACTTCTACAGTCCTTGACTTTGATTGTTCTAAGTCTAAAACAATTGCTGCTACTTTTGCTGCAAAGTTAGATGCTTAGATGGAGTTCAAAGGCTGCTGCTGATAAGCTGGGATTGCTCGCTCTGAATTGACTGAGTTTATTCCCTTTTACTAAGGCTATGCAGGAAAAGCTAAGTCTCTTTGTAGGTGGTTCATAAGAACTTAAAAGATGAGTAAATATTTCATCACAAGATGATTTGGAACTGAGTAGTCATAGGAAGAGGTTGGATACTCAGACTCATAATACTGAGCGGGAACTTCCTCTTATTCGTAAAATGAAAAAATAAAGTAGATAGTTTGATTCTCCTTCTGGGAATTCATCACCTTTTATTTAAAAATATTTTAAACACCTTATAAGTAATCAAGAATCTCCTGCCTCTCTTAGTTCCCCCTCGAGTTGATTTGCTGATCATTGTTTGTTGCAACCTACCCATAGCTAATCCCGCCTTGAGATTGTTGCTTGGAGGAAGAATTCAAGTTTTAAAGTAACTCTATAATCCTAATACTATTGAATTTAAATTAAAGTTTGCAGTGAACTATGCCTGCTGATAGTTCTTAGTAGAATAGCTTTCCCTTTGTACTAATTCATTTTTGCCCATCTATCTTTAAGTTGCTGCTTATGCAGCAAGACCTTCTCGATCTCTCCCACTAAATTATTGTTTAACCTAATTAAAAAGGCTTACTTGAAGATTGGGTAGCGGCTCTATTAAGCTTGGGAGCTATTTGCATTTTAGAACTACATCTGGTTAAGCTGTTGCTGATTGTTCAAGCTGACCAAGTTTTGCGAGTTTAAAGTCTTTAGATTCTCAAGCTCGGGCTTGGAGTAGTCATTAGTTCTGAAACGAGGGAACTCATTTGTTTTGTCTGAGTACAGACTATCAGGTTATTAATATAATTATTCATTATAAAAAAGTTGGTAACGAGAAGGTGAGGTCTCCTGGAAAGTTTTGGCGAGGCTAGAAGTGTGAGCATTACTGCCTAGAGCAACTCTTTAATTATTGCTGCCTTGATAAGAGCGATCGTTCATTTTGTAATTTAAATTTTAAAATCCTTGAATTATCTTCTAAATACTCAAGGAATGAAATGGAAAATGAGTTTAAGCAAATCAATTAGACACCTCTTCAACTTAGATTTGATAGTCTTCTCTCGACTAGGGTACACTACCTTAGCTTCCTCTCTTCTTGTTGAGTCTACTATCTACTTTGTAGAAACCAGTGAGAATCTTCTGCTCAAGGCTCATTCTATTCAGAGACTGCTGCTTCTGCTTTTTAATCATAATGGCTTAAATGTCTCTAGGAGGAGGATTCATTTTAAACGAGATAATTAAAGAAGGATCTTGAAGTTACCTAGGCTTGGAAGCAGAGGCAGTAAATAATTCCCCACCTCTTCCTATAGAGTTGCCTCTTCTCTGGTCTAGTCTTATCTGATTAGATGGACTGAAAGTTAAGTAGATTTTAACTAATTCATTAAATTATTGAAAGCATTGAAGGCAATATCTTCTCCATCTAGAGTGAAGGTTTAATTCTGAGCGCTGTGTTCAAATTGAGCATTGATTTAAGAAGAAGTGACGATGGATCCACCACCTAGTTATCCAAAAGCACCTGCCGCTCCTGCTGACATCAAAGTAAAGCTATAGTTGGACTTGCTATCATGTTTGCTTAAAATATTATCAGACTTCATCTATAAGATAATTAAGAAAGCTTATATCAGCCTTCACACTCAAGCTTCCTTTGTTAATCACTTCATAAAAACTTAGAGTTAACTCATCTAATATCACTTTGGTAAGATTTTCCTTAGCACTTCCTCTATGTTTGCTGATCGCTCCACTTGGTATGACTGAACTAATTGTAGAGCCCTTACCCCCGGTAGTAAAAATACTACCATCTGCAAGAGCAATCGCTCTTCTCGGAGGGTATAAATCTAAGTGCTGCAGTTTTTCCAATATGGACTCCTCTTTCGCCTTCAGGTTATTCCCCTCGTTGATATTGAAAATTCTGTCATCTCTGGGCAGTTGCTTATGAAAGCCAATCTGAGGATAACCTCTTTTGAAGCTTGACTGCATATCTTACCCCTTCAATATTAGATCTTGAAATGCTTATAAATCTTAAACTTATTAATCTGAGTCGTAATGGTCAGGAACGTGAAAATTCTTGTCATTAGTTATGTCACTACGCTGAAGCATCTTAGAAAACTTGGGAATTCCAATAGAGAGCTTTGTTTGAGTTTAGTCGTATTTAGGATCGTAATTTGGATGCCCCATCTTATACCCTCCATTTTTTAAGGATCCAGATTTTAAAGAAGGATCCTCTGAGCTTCCTTCACCTGAGCGCTTAAACTAATCACCAACAACTGCTGCTCCTTGCAGTCGATTGCCTTCTAAGAATGATCTCCTCTAAGGATATTTTTCAAACTCAGGAGAAGCAAAAACTAAAAATCTCTAATATCAATCGGGAGATATTGAAAAGCAACATGCTTTACTTTAGTGAAGGGTTATGGCATTTTATTGAATATTCTCAAACCTTGCTTCGTGAGGCCCCTAGATATGGTCATAGTAAAAGTCCCTATTCTTTTACTTATTAATATCTATCAAACAATAGACTCCACTCTTCCCGTAGCGACTTAAGTATCCCCTCTATGACGCTCCAAAATTAATACCAGTAATATTTCCACCGCCACCTGATCTTGTAGAATTGAAACCCATCCCACTCTGTCCAAAAGGAAAGGCAGTTCCTGCTTTTGTAGTCGACTCTAGATTGTTGGGATAACCCAACGAGCGATTTAAATATGGAGGGGAGCATTCATAGCTTTAGCTCTGACTCAAGAATTAAGAAAGTCTGAACAATTTCTCATCCTCCTCCTTCAAGATTAAAGTATCCCGTTTATGCTTAATTGCATCTCTACTTTGATTAATTTAAAACACATTAGTAATTATGTGCGCTCTTAATAGGAGACAAAGACTCTTGCGAAGATTTCATATTATTCTTATTGGTGATTAGCCTTATGAAGCTACAATTGTTTGAGCAGGTTTGTAGTCTGAAACCCATTTTAATTTTAAGAATTTTGGACACCACAATATTTGTTCCTCCTATCTGAGCTGCGTTTTATTCTCTTTGATCTTGCTGTACTTCACAAGTTCAATTAAATTTTCTTATTAACCGCCATTGGTGCCATCTGTCGTTGTGCCTAACTAATTTGCTGTTATCTATTTGGCTAAGCAGTTTTCCTCATCAGGTCACACCTTTCTTCTCCAGAAGTGTTTTCATAATGACTCATCATCTTGCAAGCCCTGAAAATTATTTAAGAAATAACAAAATTTACTAAGAGAGTTTGTCGCAGAGGCGGACTCCTTGCTTCTCGAGGGGCTATCCTTTCTGACCGTAGTCAAACTTGAAATCAGGAGACTATTTCTTGTCTATGACATCAAATTTTGGATTATACTTGAATAGGTTCTCTGGATTATCCTCTTTCTTGTAAGCCTACACCATTTATTATAGCAAATGTAACCTCTGAATCAAGATTTAGAGATAGGTATTCATCTTCTTATTAAGTTTATAAGGCTTACGATATAGACTGAAGCAAAATTAAATGTCTATTAGAGGTCTGGATAATATAAAATTAAGCTTATTCTCTGGGGACTGCTTTGAAAGTAGCATCTGCCTTCCTTGTCTTCTTAAAGTTGTGTTATCCTCTCTGTAAATGTGCAAATAATATTTTTCAATTTCTCTCTCATGAGAATTGAGAAGTTGAGCCTTGGTGTGAGCAGCTGACCTGTTGGCTCTTTAGTTCTCCCTTTTCTTTCTGAGTTTCATCTCCTTCTCAAACTCCTGCTGCTTCTTTTAAAGCAAAGCTATTTCAGCCATCTTCTGAAGTAAGAATTACAATTATATAGTGACGGTGATTATATTCTGGGTGATATGCTCTTAGTCCTACTGACTAGCTACTTTATTATCTGGTTGGTGTAAAAGGGAACTATTCATATCATTTCCTGGACCGACCACACTACTCCTGCTTGAAGTTACGCCAATTTAGTCCAACTGATTCCCTATCAAGTAACTAATAAATAAAGAGTCAATTGCAAATAGCAACATATTTTATATTATAAAAGTGATGAAAATTATATTAATTATAAAGTTGTTTTAGAATTTGCCTTTGTAGTAATCTCCCTTTGGTTTCTTCTTGGCACCCTTCTCGTCAATAGTATCCTTCCCTATTTAAAATAAGAAATTGCTACATCCCCTTAAAACTTTCTCTAATTTTATTGATAATGAGTTGGGATCGATGGCTTCCCCTCCACTGGAACTAAAACACAGATACTAGAAGGTGGTGAACTTGCCAGGGCGAGAGAACATAGAAGTGCCCAACCCACTCTTTTAGGTGAACTCAGAGTCTGCCAACATTTTATTTCTTAAAACTGATTTATATTAACACAAGAAAACTTCAATCAAAATATTCTCGCATTATTTTTCTGCAAATAATCATTACTTTACCTTGCCATTTTATTTTGGCATTAAAAATAAAGTTAAATAAATAGCAAGGACTCTACATAAATCATAGAGTGTTCGAATAGATCAATAATTGGGAGAAAAGGCGATAGATTTATAGACTTTAATTCCGTAGTAGCAATAGCAAATAAATTATGGACAAATTACTTTTATCCTCGAATTCGTCTTCCAGCTTATAAAAAGTATAGTATTATCTTATCTTTGATTATTATTGGCCCCAGTAAACTCAAGGTCCTTAGGCAAGGGAAAGCAATTTGTTGACAAGGACCCACTTGGCACTTCATTCTCATTCGAAGACCCTCTCAAGGCAAAGATGAAACAAGTCAACCACAGACAGCTTAACGATAAATGAAAGAATTCATCTTTCAATGCTTTATTTAGCTGAAGCAGTTCCAGAGTCTAGAAATATTCATGAAAAAAGTCAAGAGCCAGCTCGATCATAAAATGATCCTTATATAAGCCAAGCAGAATCACCATCATAAGAACTAAAGTCACAGCAGATCTTTGTAGCAACAGCAGATGCACTCGATTCAAACCTCACCAAAAGCCGCAAACTTAGATGACAAGCTTGTTTTTGGAAGCCTGTCTGCCCCTTAATAGGGTATTACTGTATCCAAAAGCCATTTCTCACTTCCTCAAGCTCAAGTGATGCCTAATCACACTGCAAAACAAGTGCAGCTGAGGATTGTAAGACATAAGGCTGACTCAACAGATCAACATGCAAAAGAGGATAACCTTATTACTGCAGGCAGCTTTATTCTGCGCTAGGAGTAAATTCAAAGAGATCACCCAAGAGAGAAGGGTAAGAAGCTCAAAGACAAATATGCCCACTAAGTCCTCTTTAACATGACTAAGAATGCTGCAGCTTATTCTCACTAAGGACTAAATATTGCTTCTGACAGCTTGCGATAGACTTTCATCAAAGAGCGAATGCCTTTATCCAACCATAAAGAAAATGATGAGAGCTAGGAGAGGGCTGCAGTTTGATAATGTTCAACAAGAGTAGAAATATTACTTAAGAGTCATACCTCACTGAAGGATAGAAAGGCTCTCTCTAAAGTTCCTTTAATCCTTAAAAGCGTAACTACGAATCTCCTATTAAGACTTAGTTTATTCCTATGCATGAAGGACATCAGCTAATCAGAAATTAAAACTTGAAAGTTACGATGATGTCCTTGGCTCCAAATGACTATGGACTGATGAGGATTCCCTCTTATGATGATATTGTAAAACTCCCCTCGGGAATAAAGAATGTAGATGACTTGTAATTGATAAAGGAAATTGTCGATAGCGAGTAAGAAGAAAGGGAAATTTTTAATGTTTCTAGCAGATCTCTAGCATAAGCTGGCTCTGCTGGAGTATTTAGGCAAAGTAAGTAAGGAAGATGGTATGGGGCTGATGCTTAAGACTAATTTGAAAAAAGCATGTTGGAAAGTAAAAGTCTTCTCTAGCTTCCTTAAATTAACTATCTTGTTCCCGGTTACTCAAGATATTGGAATTCAATATCAAGAAGGACTGATCATATCATAAAATTCTAGCAAAGTAAGTCTTAATTTAAAGCTATGAGCAATAATTATCAATAATTACTTCTAGAAACTTCTAGTTATCTTTCCAATCGCAATAAATGGCTACTCAAAAAGAACTTATCAGTATATCTCTTTATAAGATTAACTTTTAAGACTTTAAAACTTGGAACCAAGGCTTTCGGAGCTAAGGACTTCCACAAGGCAATCGAGCACTTCACAGGTGCTATCACTGAGACTCCCTTCGACCACACTCTCTACTCAAACCGCTCTGCCTGCTACTACAACCTCAACTAATTCGCTGACGCTCTTAAGGACGGAGAGAAGTGTATTGAGATCAAGCCTGACTGGGGCAAGGGCTTCCAGCGCAGAGCTATGGCTCTCCATGGCATGGGAAAACTTGACGAAGCTATCGCTGACTACGAGAAGGGATGATAATGAATTTTATATAGGAAGGGAATCCAGTTGGACCCTGAGAATGCTCAGCTGAAGCAAGGCTTGGATAAGTGCAAATAAGATAAGAAGGCAGAAGAGGAAGGCGGAGACGGCATGTTCGGCCCTCAAGCCATGGCTAAGCTCATGATGAATCCTAGAATCTCTAAGTACTTCGAGGATGTGAAGTTCCGCAACATGTTTGAAATGGTCAAGCAGAATCCCCAGATGCTCATGCAAGTTATGCAAACCGATCCAAGATTCATGGACGTTTTCAAGGAGCTGACTGGCATCGATCTCATGGAGATGCAAGGAGAGCGCATGAAAAACAAGGAGTAGGAAGAGGAGCAGCGTAGAAAGGCAGAGGAAGAGCGCAAGAAGAGAGAAGCAGAGGAAGAGGAGAAAAGAAGAAGAGCTGCTGAAGAAGCTCTCCCTACTGAAGAGAAGGAGCGTCTTGCCAAACATAAGCAAGCTGAGCAAAAGAAGCTAGAGGGAAATGAGTTCTACAAGAAGAAGCAGTTCGAGCAGGCTCTTCAGCTTTACTCTCAAGCCCTTGAAATATATGAGCATGACGTTACCTATCACAACAACAAGGCAGCTTGCTACTTTGAAATGAAGGATTTTGAGAAGTGTATTCAAGAGTGCGATACCGCAATCGAGAAGTCTAAGGGTGGAAACTACGACTACGTCAAACTTGGAAAAGCTATGGCCAGAAAGGCAAATGCAAAGTTGCAGCTTGGCTTCTACGAAGAGGCCATCGAACTCTTCAGACAATCTCTACTTGAGAACAATGATCACACAGTGAAGGATGCTCTCAAGAAGGCTGAGCGTATGAAGAAGGATGATGAGGAGCGCAAGTATCTTGACCCTGTCAAGGCTGAGGAGCACAGACTTGCAGGTAACGCTTTCTTTGAGAAGGGTGATTTCCCCAGTGCTGTGAAGGAGTATACCGAGGGTCTTCGTCGTGATCCTCAGAGCAAGAGTCTCTACTCTAACAGATGCGCTGCCTACATTAAGCTCCTAGAGGGTAACTACGCTCTCAAGGATGCAGAGAAGTGTGTGTCTCTAGATCCTACATTTGTCAAGGGATGGGTGCGTAAGGGAGGAGCTCACCATTTGGTAAAGGAATACCACAAAGCTCTCCAAGCCTACGACCAAGGTCTCAAGCTCGATCCTAACTCGAGGGAGTGCCAAGAGGGCAAGCAAAAGACCATGATGGCTATTCAAATGGGAGCCTATGGAGGTGATCGCCCTGACGAAGAGAGAGTTAGACATGCCATGGCCGACCCTGAAATCTAGATGCTTCTAAGAGATCCTAGAATAAACTAGGTACTCAAGGATTTGCAAGAGAACCCTGCCTCTGCCCAAGATGCCCTCAGAGATCCTTTCATTAACGAAAGCATCAATAAACTTATCGCAGCAGGTATCATTAAGATGGGTTGAGGGAAAGTGAATTTGAGTATTGTAGTTTCATATTAAATTAGGCTTATTTTGCAATTAGAAAAGTTTAGTTCGTATTCAAAAGATACTTTGGTAGGCAAGATTATTCAAACTATTAGAGTATGTCTGCAATAAGTCAATTAATTTTTACAAATACAATCCAATTTGAATAACAACAATTTAGAGTTACAATGAAACCAAAGCTAATTTAATAAGTAGAGTGCTCTATAAAATCCTCTTCACGCCTCAGACTTGAAGAGTATTTGCTTATTCTCGACTAAGGAAGTTTAGAGAATGTTTAAGAGCTTATGAAAGAAGTGATGCTGCCTGCTGGCATTATAAGCTTAAGGGAGATAGGTTATTTTAAAGTACACTGACAGATGCTTGCACTCAAAGTTCACGCTAGATCCTTGACCGTTCGTTCACTGAGGTGCTCATAAAAACTCAAATATTTTGACTTAGATTACTCTCACTCACTCTATACCTTGAGCAAGAATTCCCTCCCCACTTAATGCTTTCTATTTGCTGCTCACTAGTTTCTCGAATTGTCGCCAGCTATGTAACCAGTCGGGTAAAAGGCTTTTGCAGAAGCTTTGAAACCAGTGAATTAGTTAGTGAATGCTGCTTGAGGAGGGATCATCTTGCTTCCTTACAACTGAAAATTGGCAGCCGCTTATTAATCTTAAAGCAGGCCAGCCATACCAAGTTACTAGTTCTAAAAATTTCTCAACCTTTCATCTTGATATTGGAATGCGTTCTAAGGATAGAAAAATTAGGGTTGCTGACCCATCATGCTTTGATACTGCTGTGGACTCATTTACTGCTGATAGTTTGTAATCATCTCTACCTACTGCTGGTTATTTAAATGAGGGTGAATTTGCTGTTGAGAATCGATAACTTGACTTTGCAAATTCATTTGGCCTGTGTAGGCATTAGAGTAACTCATGCCAAGATGCTAAAGATTCATCTAACTCTCAAAAGAAAGAGGAGGGTTGTTTGATTAGAATGAAGCTATGTTGGGTCCATTTGTAATTGCTTTACCAGATTGCTATCTACTGAGCTAGCATCGGTTGCAGCTCTTTCTAAATGAAAAGTTCAGATTCTTGCAGTTCAAACACACCCAGTCTCCAATCCTCTCAGTTAGAGGCTTCTTGACTGCTGCCGCTTAGTTGCTGCTACTTATCATATTTGCTTGCTAGTTATATTTCATCATTAAATTTAAAGTAAATATCTTAGTTGTTGCATGCGCCCATGTTTTCTTTGTTGCTTGAGTCTGCTTCTGTGAATTAAGGAGGCTGAAAATGTGAATTAGGAATTAGATTATCATTGTGGACAGATGGAGTGTTCATATTGATATTATATTCGCCAATTGCCTAGCTCAAACCATCCAGAATAAATAAAGAAGATACATTTGTATACATTCAGATTTATTTATTAAGAATGCCTAGCTATTTCAAGGTCTCTTAAGTCACCTAGTCATTCAGTAAGATATCATAAGATTTCAAATCTTAACCGCACTTCACCTCAGCCAAGTCTTAAAGACAGGGTGAGTTGAATTATGAAAGGTTTTATGCTTGAAGCTGCTATTATAAATTTTGTGAAGCAATATAGGTTAAATTTTAATAATTTATAAACAGTGCTCTAAATAAATTTCAGGAAAATCATTATAACTCTATTTGGATTTATAAATTATGAACTGTATTTACAAAGAGAAAAAACTAATTGAACTTGATTTGCTTATCTGTAAAATTGTTCATAATTTTTACCATATCAATTAAAACTTCACCATAATAAATGAAAATCTACTATATTTTTATAATAGAAGTTTAAGAGTTGATTTTGCTAAGTCAAAGGAGTCTGTAAATTCATTGCGCATTAAGTTTACTCAACTTGATTAGGAATGCCACCATTAGACGATTACTGCTGTTTTTTGAGTAAGTGCTTGGGCTTTCCATTGAAGTCTGTCTTTGACTTTGCTTTCTGGCATCTGTTGCACTTGGTCCTCCCGCAGAAGTTGTAATTCTAGCACTAGGAGCAAACCCAACCTCCATCTGGAAAGTTGAAAGCCTAGTTGCCCAAGTTGCCAGATGGATTCCCGTTCTCCAGAGAAATTTTTTCTATTATATCAGTATATAGATACTTGAAATTTGATCCATCGATTGGATTAGAATGTTTGTGGGACTTGCTGGGGCTTAGTTTGCTGAAAGAGGATCTTATTGATTGACAGCACAAGTTTTGCTATCCTTTCTAACGAGTTTTGTTCCTTCATAATTAAGGAAAAACTTCTAATCCATTGATTATTTTCATGATTGGCATTCTTCTTTTTTTTACTCTTTGTAGCTTTACCTAATAGGGGAAATTAATTAACTAATTATTTACCTTGGTTACTTTGCTGAGCAGTTTAAGCTGGCAATTGGATATTCTCAGCAGAGTTTGATTGATTTTAATTCAAAGAGAAGGAAGGATGATTTACGCATGAATTTAAGTTATTGGAGAAAGATTGCTGTTGGTTTGAAATCTAGTAAGGTAGTAGAGATCCATTTTAGAATTAGCCCTAGACTAAGTAGCTTAGACTATTTAAAAGAAGTTAACATAAAGAAAGAGCATATTCTCTTTCATACTCAACTGATCCTAAGTGTAGATTGGGTTCACCAAACCCTGATTGAACTCGTTTTGAAGTCTCATATCAGAGCTTTTGATTTCTCAAACTTTGATCTAACTAATTAAAATGACAATTTACTATTGATATAACTAATGCTGGATGAATTGGATCTTCTCTTGCTGCTGTTGAATTGCTGCTTTGCATGAGTTAATTTAATCAATGCTGGAAACTAGGTTGGTGATATTTTTGAGGGCATTAGGATTTTGATTAGCAGTTTGCTAAGTCTATGAACTAATAGGAAGTTATATGGTAACTGGAGCCTTGTTGGGGTTTGAAATAGACTTGAAAACCAATTAAGCAGGCTTATTAGGAGGAGAATTACTCTAGACTCCATTCTAATAGGTCACTTACACATCTAATTAATTTACAAATAACTTGTGGAGTAAGTAGGTGCTCCTATTAAAAAAGCTTTGACTAGGAGAAGCGCTAGGTCTCAGGGGAGGAGTTATTGGAACTGGATTCAATAAGTCTGAGAAGATCCTTCCCGATGAAAATACCGCTAGCACCGTAGAGTAAAGCCTTTCCATAATAGTCATCCTCACTTTTGCTTTTAGAGCTGGAGTTTTACTTAGAGCAGTTACAGCCCTTGCAGCTATGTCCACGCTTCTAAGCCTATTATTCACTTGAGATGTTAAGACTTCTCTAGTTTATTTAAAGAGATTCTGACTAGGCTGTTGGATTGAAATGAGGCTGAGCGCATGAGGATATAGAGTGCAATTGGTGAGGTTTTACGTCCATATCTTCATTAGCTCTCACACAAGAATTTACTTAATGAGAGTGGCAACAGCAAGAACCACATCTACGATTGATAAAATTTAACAGGCAATAATTGGTGGTTCCTTAATGCGGTTTTTCAACAGATTTAAGCTGATTCATATGTCAATCTTAAATGCAAGAATTATAGCTGAGAATTTAATTGAAAATCAAATTAGTTTATATATTAAATTAAAATGGATTAAATCATCTGCAGTTAAAGTGTCTCATATTTGAATAATTATTACACCATTCGATTCAGCATAAAATTCTAAGAACTTTTCATCCTTGCAGCATTTGTGTGGGAGCGCTCAGTACAAAGATATAAGCGACACAAGTTTATACAAGGCAGATATTTGGAGTATCGGAATTTGCGCACATCATATCTCGCTGCTGAGAGGTGCTGAGAAGATGATTAAAGAAGAAACTCATATTAATTTTTGATTCTCTATCGAACAAGTTGCAGATCAGGGGGTGAATCTCTGATTTCAACTGACACGAAGTTGCAACTCTCCATTAATTATTTTAATCAATCTCCGATTTTAATTAAAATTCTCACTATAATAATAAATTCATAGCAGCTAAGTGCTCCTTTTGATAGTAGAAGTGCATTTAGTTTTATTGAGATCTTTCTCTCGTTTAGCCTTGCTTCATTTCTTGGTTAGCTTCTTCAATCCGATTAAGAAGAACAGCTTTTGACTTGCTGATGCTGTTTTCCTTCTTTTGAGAATTTTAAAGTAGACTCTAGATTCGGCTAATGATCATCTCTCCCATCAAAGGTGAAGGAGTGCTTATTTCATATGATAATAACCTATTACATTTAAAAAATGCTTTAGAGAGAATCCTAGTTGATTTTAGGAGGGGTGAGAAATAGAGCAGACTTGAAACCATTATGCTTTGAGTTGATGTCTTTCGCATCTTACCGATTAGAGCTTGCATTTCTGATGGAGTCCTGCAAACCTACTTACTAGACTCTGTTGAAGATATATTTATGATCTCTATTGACTTAGGACTTTGAATTCTACTACTATAAAATTCTAAATAAACTACTCATCTTCATGCTACACTGATATTTGAGGGTACAAAGATAGATTAGCTCGCTCCCTTTGATTGTAGTCTTATTGAAATTAAGCACCTTTGTTGTGGTAACTTTCATTTTAAAGATGAAAGTCTTGCAGATTTTAGTTTAGTGAGTTGTCTTCCTATTAGCCAATAAATGCTCCATAACTTTGCTATGTCAAGCTCTATCTACACTCCTGGATCAACCTGAGCCTGTCCAAATATAAACTAAATGACATGAGTTTTAAACAAAGGGCTTAAGAATCTCAAATGAGCAGCTACCAATTCTTGGTCTACGCTTTCATAAAGATCCTAATTTTCTTTGCTCAAGTAAAATGCAGCATTCTCCTCCAGACTCTCAAGAGCTCACTCCGATTCACTCTTTCTTCTCAGTACTTCATAAACCTAGTTGTTATCTATGTCGTGTGAAGCGATTTCAAAGCCTTGTAAGTCTTTCAGATTCACATCAGGCAGAAAACTCATCTCGTTTTGCTAATAAGGCAAATATGAGGAGGAGTTCTGAAGCTACAGTTATTTAGGAAACGTGCCGATTGAACTGCTACTACTGCTGCTACTGCGATTCATTTCAAATTTTAAATCAATTATTTTGAATTCAATTATCGTTAACTTCAAAAAGTCACTAGCACAACTTTCAGTAAAAATGTGGATGCATTTTAGATTAATGTTTGAAAGTGCTTCATAGAGTAAGCCATTTATAATTTATAAAATTAAATCGATTAATTTCATTCTGACATGTCAACTCATAATTACTATTCGACAGGAGGAGCCGGAGTCAATATGAACTCCTCAACATAGAACTAGCTGCAAGGAATAAATCCCCAAAATTACTCCTCTATGGGTCTAGCTCAGAGCCAAAAGCACTATCACCCACTCAGCTCAGATAAGATCTGTTGCCATAAGCACGTAACAGAGCTTAATAACTTCTTTAAGTAGCAGGTAGGTTACTCACCTTAACCTTTCCAAAGAATGTGGAGACTACCTTCTCAATAATTTCGTTTAGAGAATCTTTCTTAATTATCACTTTATAAGCCATTTTTTATTTTTTGCAAGACAAATCTAAAACCACTTTGCTCTTGTTTCTATATTACCCGAATGCCTTCTTAATTCCTTGCAGAGGCATTTAATTTCCAGAAATTAAGGATTAGCTGTTTCTTAGAAAATGAACTAAATTTATTTTTAGGGAAGATTCATGGAGGCAGGAGACTCGGTCTTAAGATTTTTTAACCGCCCCCTTCAGTACATCTCTGAGGAGCTGTAGACTATGGATTTCCCAGCCAAGCGAAATCTCTTCTTACTTTGCAACGAGCATGCAAGTAGGTTCACAGTGAGCGGGGACATGGAAAGAGCCAGTACCTTACTCGATAAGGCTCAAGGGTTGGTGTAAGAGATGCCTTACAATCTCAGAGCAACTCTCTTTTCTAATATTAGCTGCTACTATGAAAAGTAAGCAAATAAAATCCACCCAAGATTAAGACGTCTTATTACTATTATTACATTCTATAATTCTCAAAATGGGCTAGTAAGATTTAATTCAATTTACTTGACCAGAAATTTTGGTTTAATTAAATGAACAGGAGCTGCTTTTAAGTAGGTAAAATAAGATATAGCTGATCACTATCACAACAATCATATTAAACTTCACTTATAGAAACAATGATGACCAAAGTGCACTTAACTATTTGAACTAAGCAATGCTTGCAGAGCAGTAAAATGCTAACGAGTCTGGAACTCCTTCTACCGTTTCTTCGAACGGAGGCTAGAGTTTGGCTGACTTGATTGGAGTGGCCATTTCTCACAACAATTTGGCTGTGTTAACAAAGAAATATGTCTACTTTATACTATACTATTTTTGTTAGAGCTTAAACAATTGAACTACTAGGCTGCTCTTAAGGCATCTAAAGCCTCTATTATGACTCTCGAGCCTAAAATCTTCCAAGAAATGAAATCAGCCTCGCAGTAGGGTATTGATCTCAAAAGAGATAAGCCCTTTTTGGATAAGCTTCAAGTGCTGCTGTAAATTTATAATCACTTCTTAATTTTTGAGGAATGCTGCTAATATCCTACTTTAATATGGGGGTTTCATAATCCAAGTTGAGTAACATGCAATACGCTAAAACCGTATTTGAGCAAGGCTTCAAACTAGGAAAGAAATACTTAGGCGAGGATCACTTCTTCACTCAGAGATTTTCGAGGAGAATGACAAAGCCTACTGGCAGTTAGGCACCGGTGAATATGGGAGCCCCCTAAAATAGAGTGCCTTCACCTCAAAGAAGCATCAAGCACGATATTTCAATTGGAAGCGGTTAAGGAAGTTTGAGTATGGGCAACTAAAACACAACAGGTGGGTAGATGAGATTAAACATAGTCTATATATATGCTCTTGTCTTTGCTTAAAGAAACATGGGGATGTCTAGAGGATCAGCTGGCTTTGGATAACTGATGAACCAAGAGGAAAACGATATGATAGGCGATGTGAATTCAATGAGAGCTTAATCGTAGATGCTTCCCAATCAGACACCTTAGTAAATGAAAGTCATCAATAAAGGAGACAATAGAAAGATCATTACTGCGGTTAACAACTAGCACTAACTACAAAAAGATCCCTCAGGCTCAGTGATCGAGTCAGCACACTCTTCTCAGAACTCTCAACCAATCTATGGAGGGATACCAGCACCCCAGCAATAACATCAGCGATAAGAGTCAAGGAAGAAAACTGAATTGATGCAAATGGTCAAGGACTCTCATGAAGACACCTCTGTTTACGGAGGAGGCCTGTCAGGATTCAACGAACATTCAATAGATGCATATGGGCACTAGCAGTTAAGACAGATAGCGAATTCCTCTCAAACAAGTAACTACCAGCAACTTCCACCTGCCACTCCTTCTTAAACGAATCCTACTCCAATTTCTCAGCAACCTTAGATAAATTCACAAGCTCTCGAGCAAGAGATGTCCAGAAAGAAGGAGGAACTTTTGAAACAACTAGAGGATGAATTCAAAGCTAAGTAAGAAGCCTTGTAAAAGCAACAAGAGGTAGAGACACAGAAAAAGCTCTAAGAAATGCTCAGCTCTCTCAATCAAAATCAGAGTGAGTTAGCCTCTAAGTGGGAGGAATTTTAGAGAAAGCAACAGGAGTTCGAAGCCAAAGTAGCTTAAGAAAAAAACTTATTAGCAGATGAGAAAAATAAAATCGAGCAGGATAAGTTAAGGCAACTTGAGAAGTAGAAAATGGAGGAGAAAGTACTTGAACAGGAAAGACTTAAACTTCAGCTGCAATAAGAGCAAGACTAGAGGTAGAGGCAAGCAGAAATTGATAAGCAGCAGAGACTTTAACTTGAAAAAGAAAAAGAAAAGCAAAATAAGGAATATGAGGAGCTAATGAAATAGTTAGATTTACAGAAGGAAAAGCAGCGATAAATGGAATAGCAGATGGAATCACTAGCTAAATAGCAGAAGGAGGTCGAAGACTAGAGAAAAAAGTTAAAGGAAAGCGAGGAAAAACTAGAGAGAGAAAGGTAAAAGCAGATCGAAGAGCAAGTCCTAAAGAAACCTTCCATTAAGGCTGATATCAACTTCAACTCTTAAGTTGAAGAAACGAAGAATAGATAACAGCAAATCTAAATGCAACAGCAGCATCAAAATCCTCCCATTAAGGTTTAAATTCAGGAGAAACCAAAGGAAGAACTCAAACCTTAGTTGATTAAGTAGGGTGGACCTAACCCAGGAGTAGGCCAAACAAACACTACTAGCAACATAGTGCCAGCCTTTATGCGGCAGACTTCAAGAGTTTAAAACAATCTCTCATGAAGAGTTCAGTATTTTAAACTGCCTTTATTTTTGTGAATAACAACAATATCCTTGCAAAGCCTGAAGATATAGGTGAAGATCACAAGAAAACCCTCCAAAGGCTTCAGTCTTCTTCTAAATTGATTAAAGATGTGAGGAAATAAGGAGATAATCCAGTATCTACATAGCCATCAGCAGTCAATAGCAATTTGAGTAGTTAGGTGATTGGTTAGACTCCTTCCTAAAATCCCAGCTTTACTTAATTTCCAGTTGCAACGGCTTAAAATCCTGCTTAGATATAAAAGTCAGAATAGCCAATTACAGAAGTTGTTTAACAAATTAAGCCATAAGGTCCTGGCATAGGAATGGCTTCTTCTTTTGGAGGATCTAAGGCTAAAGTCGAGGAATTGAAAGCAATATCTTCTGCTGAGACTCCTAATCCATTAATAGATAATAAAAGGAATTAATTGTTTTAATGGAATATCAGATGTCTGAAGGTCCATTAAATAAGTATATTAGAACGGATATGGATCGCTGCATAGACTTTTATCCTATGCAACTTTATTGTGAAGTCATAAGTGTTTATAGCATTAAGTCAAGTATAAAAGAGTCTACTAAGAACGGTGATAATGGACAATCCGCTGCTTAGACTTTTACTATGGAACAACTTTCTATTTTACCAAGTGTTTATTTAATTCATACTATAACTTAACGAGATAATTGAGGAGGATATCAAACTTTACGATGCGAGTGTAATTTTGACGAATGAAATCGTTGGAGCATAGTTTAAGACTCCAAAAATAGTATCCTAAGTGATAAACTGTGATGGGGTCTATTATAAAATGTACTGCGAAGGCTGCTTAGGTAAAGATGGAAAGCCAATCTTCAAGATGCATGGACTTTGCGAGGACTCAAGGATCTAGGTCATGGATGAGGAGCTAATCTTCTTTGAGATGCGTAGTATTCTTAACCTTATCAAGAAATATATGAGTGGCATTAACATTTTAAATCATAGTAAAGGATGTGCTGCCACCTACTATTCCAATCAAGAATATTCGAACTTTCACAGACATCTGCAAGTACTTTATTTTCCCCTTCTTGTTAACTACTTCGGACAACAAAGGAGATGAAAATTATACACCAGGTAACTTTTACTTAAAAGTTAAACTTTCTAGATTCTAACAATAACGCAGCTGCTCCATCTGGTGGAAGTTCAAATGAAAGATTCATAGAGATTTGGGGAAGATCTCAAGGTCTCCTTGCTTAGTCTACTCAAATAGTCACTCATTATTTTTCATCTTTAGAAAATTTTAATTATTCTAAGTCATGCTAAATAATCTTTGTAACGTCAGCTTACATTATACGCATGATCGCTACCTTAGACTAGCTATTACTTCTCTTGATCAGTAAGTAGTATAAGAGTATCTTTACCTAATTTCAGGGAGAGTGCTAATTCACTGTATTTGGATCTGTGGTTCGATGAATCAAGCTATATATATAATAAAGTACTCGATATGTTTTTAAAGCTTTGAGAAATTCTTCTAAGTGATTGATCCAGCTGAATTTAAGCGAGATGGAAAAGTTGTGCCTTTGAGAGAGGGAGAAGTAAAACTCAATTCTTTGAAAGCTGTTGATGCTAAATTCATCAATGAAATGGAAGCAGCGCTTAGAGCCTTTGAAAGCTACCTCTTTAATGAATTTGGAAACCAAGTTCAATTCCCTTATGTAAGTAGTTAACTCAATGCTTATAAAATTTAGGTCGTTTATGAGAGAACAGGCTTGATCTATCAGCTGAGAGTAAAAGAAGAGGGTCAATATAACGAGTTATGGTGTGTTAAGGACGATCCAAAGAATCAATAGTTCGAAGTCATTTGCAGAACTCTTTACCAGCTGAGAATAAAGAAGCACTGTATTCAAGAGGTAGAGAGGAAACTACAAGTGGACTATAATTAGATTTGGGTAAGCTAATTACAAATTTAATTAGCTTTTAGGGTATCTTTGGAGTACCTTTAGGAAATTTGAATCCTATGAGGTCAGATTAGAGTGCTAAAAAGTCTGATGGTGATTTAGTGATTCCTCCTGCTGTAGACAGGTCGTAACATATAATGATGGCAGCATATTACCTAAGTATGAACTTCCTGCACATGCCAACTATGGAGTTAAATAAAGGTGACTTGGAAGACTCTGACTATGAAGAGGAGGTAAACATCTCCATGAAAAAGATAGAATGCATCATGCATAATCGTAAACTTCTTGACATTAATGGCGAGAAAATGCCACTTACTATCTAGCTACTTGGTTATGATGCAAATACTTATCTCGGTATAAAGGTCACAGCTTATAATCCCTCACTTATAAGGGAGACTGGAGTTTTCCTCACACTCAACTAGCAGTATTGGGAGCTCTCAGAGGAACAGAAGACCAACTTGCCAAAGAAGAAAACTGGAAAGCCTGAGGTGCTTCTTGATCACTATCACATTCCAGACTTGTTGAGGAGAAATGGGTTCCTCATTATATTCAACAACCTCATCATTAAGAAAAACGAGAAGACTGTCAAATGGAAGGGACCCTATGGGGATGCTCATATTGACGTCTTTGAGAGTTATTTCACAAGAAGTAGTGCAAATCACTGAACAATTTTCGTTTTTAAATTCAAGACTAACTTACCAACGTAGATTCGAATATAATTTTAAAGATTCAATCTGAGATTAATCCTCACTAATCTAATGTTTTAATGTAATTTAGATGTTAAGTTTTTTAGTACTTAATTGGATTAAAGCAAAATATTTTATGTACAAAATTAAAGTTAAACTTTGAATCTCATCTTCTTTAAGTTAGCCTGAGTATTATGCTCATAGTTTTATATTTTGAAAGCATACTTTCTGTGACCACGGAACCATAAGATAGTGCACTAATTTAAGATAAAAGATCATGATGAAGAATGCAGAGCTCAAAGAGCCAGTATCTAATATAGTGAGGTAGATTATTGTGAAAGAAAAGAGACAGCCAAATAAGAAGGTATACATAGGCAACATAAATCCAGAGACTACTGATGATGAGCTAAGATCCTACTTTCAACCGCTTTGGAGAAATAATCATGTTCGAAAGACGCAAGCCAGAGTATTCTATCATTGAGTACAAGGAAGTTGAAGGGGCCTAAGAAGCTATTCAAGAGATGGATAGGATAGTCATTGATGATTGTGAGCTCAAAGTCACTATGGCCTGGGTGAATGTGAACCGACCAACTTTTCAGTCTACTTTGAATGAACTCGTTCAAGCGTGGAATAGTCCGCAACATGGCTTCAGAGGACGATGCTTGTTATAAATGTGGCTAGAAAGGTCACTGGTCAGTCATATGCACTAATCCTAATCCATAGAAGCTGAAATAGTTTAGAGAGCAGCGCAAGCAAGATTACCAAGCATATTTGCAGTAGCAGAAAGAATATTTCAATAAGAAGAGGGAACTAAAGGCTTAACAAATGCAAGAAATGGCGTAGATGTCAATGATGCAATCAAACTAGCCACTTATAAGTTCTGCAGGCCACGGAGGTAAAGAGACAACAACTTAGCAAATTCACAGCCATTAAGAGGGCAGCACAACTTAACACTCTTCCTCCATGCAATAATCTGGTAATGGGCATCATTAGTAGTAGTACAATGGACCTCCTAAGACTATCACTAACATTAAGAACTTAGACAATATGGAGCTTTTGTCAAGTATCTAAGTGCCTGGCTAATTTTACAACCAGCCTCATCCAGGAGACTTCAGACCTTACTAACGCAAGAAGAAATGGGTAAAGTGCTTTAAATGCGGAAAGAATGGTCACTATAAAACAGAATGCAGGGTTAAAGTTGCAGGTAGGGGTGGCCAAGGTGGCGGTGATGATGAAGAATGAGCAAGTGAATCTATTTAAGACCAATAAATGCAGCATACTTAAGTATGGAATTAAATTGATAGCTAAGAGTTTTTACTACCTCGGATAATGCAGCTTTTGTGATGAAGATATCAAGGCTCATATATAATAATTTCTAAATAAATTGTAAGAAGTATTCTACTTAATTTATTTTAAGAATGTAATTTTTTGTGCACATTAATTAGGAAAAGTTTAAATATTATAAAGATAGATTCAAAAAATAGAGTGGCCAATTTGGTGAAAAAAGTGCAAAGTATTCTTGATCGCATCTAGCAATCATCCTTTTTCTTTCAATATGAAAAGCAATTTGAAAAGGAAATCAGAAATACTAAAGCTTAGAAAATAATCGACAGCTCGAACATCATGAGGCTATGTAAGTTAGTTGACAACAATATGATATATAAAGTCTTTTATTTTCCTCTTTTTATCACTAATCCTCTTTGTAGTGAACGAAACTAGAAACATAGATGCAAAAATGAAAATACTCAGAGCCAGAGCTAGGTCTTTTGAAGTCCTAGTAACCTATAAATATCTAGAGGATTAGGCTTTAGGAATAGAAGATGAAATAGACGAAGACGATCCAAATCAGGTAAACTCAGAGAACTCAAACGAACTCTAAAACTCAAAACAAACTACTAACTTAAGCTAGAAAAGAGTAGGCATTAACTAAGGCCAGATCCTGTTCCTTAAAATAACTTCATTCATTTTATATTGCTATTCTCTTATTTCATAGCTTTCTATATTATTTACTTCAGGTTAATTAAGCGCAAGAACTCTTTCCCTTTAACCAAGATTGATAGATTTTAAAAGCAGACGGATGAGTTTAGATATCTAGTCTATTAAAAGGCCGTTCCAACTTAGGGAAAATTAAAAAGTCCATTTAGAAAAGTGCTCCTGTAAAAACAGAGAGCGGCTTTAATGGAGGAGTACAAGCAACTCCTAGTAAAGGAGATCTAAGAATTCAAGAAGCAGGTTAATTTTAAGCTTGCAAAGAAAAGAAAGAAGAGGTCTGTCTCACCCTTACACAGTTCTGGGAAAAACTCAAGTGGCAAGTTACTTAGAAGAAGCAATAGCCCTGATTCCCCTGGTTTGAAGAGGTTTAATGAAGGTAGAGTGAGCAGAGGTGGAATGACTAACCTTACTACACTGAATGTTATTCCCTTAGAGAGGGAGAGAAAAGCTCCATAAAGGAATCAATCAAATGTCACTCAACCCATTCCTCATGGATTTAGAAGGGCTTACTTTAGAGAGTAGAATAAATTTAATTCGCAAATCGTAGAAGAGAATTACTCTCCCCTTCATAAAACTTAGGATACTGGCAATAGTGAGTTTAGATTTTTAAATATGATAGATTGGTTTAGATTTGATAGACTGAAAGGGAAGATTCCCCTTAGTTTTATGGTCAAGGAAGGCAACTAAAAGAGATAGGTATATTTTTTATTAGCCAATTTTATTAAGAATCCACACACTTATTCCAAGACCACTCTTGTGGGATCTGAAATGTTAAATTAAGAAGATCAAAAGATAGATGGAAACGGTGATCAAGTAAACGCGGTATCAACAGGTTTATATTTTCTTATAAAAATTATAATTCACTTAAATAGGTCTTGGAAAATCAATTAGCAAATATGAGTCCATATCGATGGCACTGATCTCGAGAGGTACTTTGCTCATCCTGAAGAGAACCAAGAGGAAGAGGAAGAATCGATGAATGGAGAGTCGATGATGGCTAAAACTAGAGTGAGATAGTGCGATCATTGCTTAATAAAACAGCAGATTAGTTATTTGAGAGATCCACTCTCCATTCATAATCATGATCCATGGCAAGAACTCTCATAAAGAATTCTTACTTTATTTCTAATATAATAAGAATCGACAAGTTTAGAAAGAAACAACGGAAATTCTCAAGAAGGCTGATATTGCACGGTATCAACGCTAAGGACGAATTAAAAGGCTAAATTAGAGATGATGAATGGCTTACAACTCAGAAAATTAAGGAAGTAAGCTAATCTTAAACATCTTATTAAGTAGATATCCTTGTCATTATTTAAGAAGAAGGCAGTTTTTAATTTCTTCGCCGACTTCTATGAAAAGTATGAGAGGGGTGTGTTTGGATAGAACCAGACATTCACCTTCTCTGACGAAGAAAAAGAGAGAAACCTAAAGAAGTACTTCAAGCAGTATTACGATGAGGACCTACACCTCCCAACTAAAATAGTAGAGCTCCCTCTTACTTGCGACATAGCGGCAAAGAAAAGACTCTGTAACTGCTTCTAAAAGACTATGTCTAGTAGAAATGAAGGTCTATAGAGAATTAAAAGTGATAGAGAGGGAAGAGATGATATTCTGAAGAGCTTTGAGTCCTCAGAAATTTAATTAGAATTAAATGTAATATAAGAAAAATAAGAAACTAATTAGAAGTTAGTAAATGCTTCTTTTACAAAGAAAAGGAGGGCCAAAACTATTAAAGTTAAGATGCTGGTAGGCAGAGAAGAAGTAGAAAACAAGGAAGATTATCTTGGCATGAGTCAAGGAATAAAACACTCCTATGCTTATCTTAAATTAACGAAGAGCTATTTTGATTTGCTCATAATGAGTAGCTGAACGATTTAGATGAAATATTTTAGACTAGTGATTCAGTCTTATTTTTATACTTATGAAATACTTAACGAAAGATTGAATAACTCCCTCACAAGCAAAAGCCAGAGAGCAAGAACTATCCAAGTTTAATAGAATACGAATCGTGGATTATCTTTGGACTTCTAAAAGAGCTTAAACTATATGCTTAAGTATTTATTTGTTTGAGAGAAGAAGTTCGATAATTGTAGACTAGTTGAATGAGGGAGTTAGTCAGCGAATGCAAAGACTAAACCTGAATCTCATTTTGAAGAACAAGTATTTGGACTCCTTGAATCAGAAAGTTTCTCTTTAAATTTCATGTATATTGAATTTTAATCAGCAGAGGAATAAACGATTTAGCGACCCTGTCACAGAGAGTTTGAAGTAGGCTTATCCACCAGACCTGCAGAAGATACTGGCTAAGTATACTGACAAGAGCACCTTTCACCCAGCTCCTTCTGACAATATGCAACCACTAGCCAAGAATATGACTTTAAAGCAGAGAAACTAGCTGCTTAATAAAAAGATTGGTAGCTAACAAAGTAGTAGCAGTATTAGTTAGACGGGTAAATTAAAAGTGAAGTCAAGTTCTATAAGAAGCCTCAACAAAACAGAGAACCACTTATTACAATACGTTTAAAGTGTTTTGTATTTAGAGGACGTGAGATCAAATAACTACTCGACTAAAAATTCTAACACCGCAAATCAATATCACCAAATAGCTTAATACTTAAAGGACAGTCGCTATGCAAACTTATGATTTCGTTATTAATATATTACATTAAATTTCCCCTAATATGGTAACTATAAATGATATCTAAATTTGGTTTACTATTTCCTCTCTCTTCAATTCACTTTAAATCTCTCTCTTGTGTTAAAAATATATGGTGATATTTAAAAGTAAAGAAAATAAATATTTGCTCTACTATTACTTATTAGAGTTGGAAACTCTCTATTAAAAGTTAGTGGCTTGCTTTCATTTGGCTTTGTGATTTAAAATCCTTTTAAAAGTTAATAGATGAAATATATAGTGATAGTCTGTGTTAAACTCATCTATAAGTAGTTCATCATCTTCTAGATCGTCTCTGATGTTTCCCTTGGCCTTAATGAAGCTACTTCCTCTTCTTGTTATGGGTCTGCTGTCTTATTTGTAGTTAGCTTCATAATCTTCCTCTAACAAGCCTTGCTGCCTCTTTCCTTCAATTCCATTTTGTGAAGGATAGTTCGAATAAGGGTTTTCCCCAAGGTAGTTTATGTCTTTATTGCTGTAAGATGGATTCAAAAAGTAAGTTACAATATAAAAATCGAAGAAAATATGAAAGATTCTGTTCCTGGTGGACAGTAACCCACTTATCGTTTTGCTTTAAGTCCCTTGAGGCTGGATCAAATTATACTTAAAATGAACAACTATATATTAAAAAGTGATTGAGTGATCATTCTTCTGTCTTGCAAAATGCATCTCTATCTCCTTATTAACATCAAACTTCCCTGGGATTAAAAAATAAAAAAAGCTCTTCATCATTCTAATAAAGATTGCAAAGAGGAAGAAGAGGGTTACTAGAGGAAAAGCTGTGGCAATTATCACAAGCACACCCAAATTTGTGAAGTCTGTGGCTGTTATACCCAGCGCATAAGTTAAAACACTTCAAAAATAAAGACATTCAATAATATTAATTTTTGAACACCTCCAAGATTATAGGAGATGAGGTAGCCTGCATTTATAATGGCCAGAATAAAAGCATAGAAAGAGGCTTCCACAGCCTTTGGAGACATTTTGGCAGCGAGTACCATGATAGGCATGAGATGGAGCTCATTTATGAAGGTGTAGAGGAATGATGTTATATAGGTGTACACGAGGGGCGACATACCTATATACTAGGTATCCTGATATACCAACATCAGCTTTGAGATTTGAGTCACTCAATAAATTCACACACTTCTCTAATCTTAATTTCTAACTATTGATTAATTGACTGCGAACATTATTGTAGTAAAGAATATCATGTTCTTAAACATCACATTTCTGAAGAAAAAGCGATAAGCCCAGATGCCAGCAATGTTCGCTAGAGAGCTCATTACGTTCAGATAGGAGAAATCATCATATGAGAAATGGAGTACATTAGTTTGGAAATAGTTACATTCACCTATACTTATTTAGTAATGACTGAAATAGAAAAAGGCATCGTCTACTCCCGGAGCTAGAAGCATAAATTAAGGTGAATCTTAATAAAGATTGAATAAAGATATAGAACTACTAGGAAGATGAATATGATTGGTCTATAAATGAAAGGTAGTTTGAGATACTGCCATATCCTTGCTAGGTTCGCCTTCGCTTCTCCGCAAGCTCTTGTGCATTTCTTCTCACCCTTTCTTCTTCTCTTACTTTTTTCCTATTGAGTATCGGTTAGTTGAATCTTATTTCTAATTTTGAACCTTCAGGAGATCCTCAGGCGTCAAGAGTTGTGATTAATCCTCTGAAATTTATGCAGATTTTGAGAGTGATTCTTAAGTCTATTGCTGCTATTCTAACTATAAAATAATTCTATATCAATTAAATCTTAAAATTTGTAACTTAGTAGGTTCTAAACTTGATCTCTTGGCTTTTCTTTAATCCTCAGATTCTTCATAGAGAATGATTCCTGCACCCATAGTCAACAAAGAAAACAGAGCAGTTGACATGAACACCTGCTGCACAGTCATATAATTCAAAAGCATGCCTCCGCAGTAAGAAGAAATCAAACTGCTTGCTGCAGTAAGCGACAGATATATGGAAACATTCAACACAAAATAATTAAGATTAAGATAGTCAAAATGTTTTTGCAATTAATTTGTGGCTGTATTTTTGTTATCATACTTGGCTACTGAAGTCCTACTGCTGATAGATGTAGTCCTTGACCCAGCTTACTGCTTTCCTTCAGCATTTTCAGGAGTTGCTTGTATTTCACAGTCATCTGTATTTTGACTGGTCTTAACAGATGTTGGCATTCCATTTTCTTGGCTTTGTTTGATCTCTTTACTTGCATCATTAGAGCGATTTATTTGGTTCTCTTTTAAAACAATTTGAGTTTATAACACTTCATAGTTTAATTTTAATATCTTCATCACAATTCTAGTCCCTGCCAGTCCTCTCTAAGTTCAAATCTTCAATCAAGGCTTTCTCTAGTTGGTGCCTATTAAGTACTCCATCGTCAATTTGATTGATGAGCTCTTCCTGCTCTTGAAGACTTCGTTTTTTGCTCTTGATGACCACCTTAACTTCCTTTCTTTGAGAGGCTTCCACCATAATGGCTTCGCCAATCACGTTCTGGAAATTAGTGCAAAGGTTTATCACTGTCTTCACCAGAATGGCTTGCCATAGGTTTGAAACCCACACACCCAACAGTATCCACATCAAAGCTTGCACTATTGAGAAAATTATGCAATATAGATCAATAATTGTATGAGGAAATGATGAGGTAAGATCTACGATGGGAGCCCAAAATGGGATAGCTATCACTGATAAAACCTAAGATGGGTTTGAGCAGCCACACAAAGTTAATAACTGAGTTGAACATAGACAACTCAGTTGGATCAAGATGCAACACATCTTTGAAGAAGTAATTGATTGACAGGTTTGGGTAGTGGCGAATCCTATACACAGTGCTATGATCAGTAGCACAATTTGGTTTCTTTTGAAGCGAAAACTTAAAATATCATGCTTTATTAAATTATAAAGCCTTACTTATCAGCTTGAGAGTATTCATTAATTTGCTCCTCAATTTCGACCTCTTGCTAATTTTATCCTTCTTACTTAGCTTAACTCTTTACGCCTTCTTCTTTATCATTGGGACTAGAGTTAAAATCAAAGTCGTTCTTCTTCTCAAAATCTAGTGCCTTGTTTGTGATCCCTGAAGGAGGGAAAGCTGCTTCTCCCTTCTGATTCTAATATTGAGTTAATTCTTGAATAGTGATGCCTTCAACTATATTTTAAGCAGCTATGTCAGCAGCTTTATTCAGCTCATAATTAATTTAAGGGGATTCCTTGATACTTAAACGCTCCTTGAGAGGACTCAAATTATAATTATTAGTAGAATTATTGAAGCTGTCTCCGCCTGTCTTATTAAAACTCATTCTTATTTAATTAATTATATCACTCTCTCCAATATTAACCTAAACAAGAACTAGTAGTTTTAAATTGATTAGAAAGTGAATCTATCCTCTTCTTAAGCCTCTGAGCTGCCAAAAATCTCCTGAAAGATGCTTGAAGCTTGAGTATTTTCTAAACACTTAAAATGAGATTCATGTATTCTTACCTCAAGATGCTCTTCCATCACGGTCTTTAGTAATCGCTTATTGATTCTATCCTGAATGCGATCTACCTGAGAACTCAGATCATAATAAATCATTTTTGAAAATGTGAAGAAGAATAAATAAATCAGTGAGTGTGACTTCCTTTCTTGGTTTCATTCTTTGTTTGAGTTTGTCTCTCCAATATCTTTAAATGAGTAAAGTTGCTTTGGTATATTGAAGAAGCAATATCTTTTCTTGAAAAGGTAAGATCAACTACTCAAATCTCGTAATATCCGGGTGAGAAAGCCATGACTATTGAATAAATCTAATAATTTAATAATTATTTTCGCTAAATATATTTGAGAGTAGTCACTATTATCGAATATTATTTATCTGCTCTAGTTGGCCATATCATTTTTTAATTCATTAGAGATATTAAAATTAGAACACTCAATTAAATTCAAAAGCAACAGGCGCAGCTGTTTTGCTTTTAAACTCTTCTTATCTTAGATTAAGCTGATTTTCTCGCAGAGAGAGCAAGTATGCCTTAATTCTCTACCTTGAAACTGAGGGCGTAGCTTATAAATGGCCACTCTCCTTCATAATCCTCCTAGTTGATTCTCTCTCTACAAATATTGGTGCTGCTGCAGATTAAGCTGTAGTCCGTTCTTGAAGAACCTTGTGGTATTATCGACTATCAAAAGTTTCTTGAGAAGCTTTGAAAAAGTTGGTCCATTCTCTGGCTTATTCAAGTTTCTTGGACTTTCTTTCACCAAATTCTCCTAACATTGTCGACTAAACTTAAGGGATTTTAGAGCGAAAATTGCTTGAGATTCCATAATCGGTTCGAAATCTTCCTTGACTAGTTTTCTTTTTCGTTAACCTAAATGACTTGGAGACACTATAGGCAGCTTGATCACTCATCCCTCTCCTCCTAGTCTATTACTAATATTAAATGCAACATTATATATAAGAAGAGAACTAGCTGAAGACTTATCTAGTCTCTGCTAAATTTCTAGAAATGTTATCTGCTTAAGTTGCAAAGACACCTTTTGATTGGAGCCTCTAAGTCAGAAATTAATTTGAGTTCCAAGTTGCATTCTTAGCTGTTTATGATGCAGTATTCGGTACATAAAAATTAAAAAATGGGAAAGCATTATACATAGCTATCCTCTATGCTATAGGTCTCAAAAAGAGAAATCTCTTTGCGCTTGGAATTCTAAACTTAGCTGCTATCCATGCTTTAATCTTAGGCCTTTCTTTTAGTTAGACTTCCGATTAGAGTGTTTTACTAAGCTGCACTTATGATAGATAGATTGATTCTGCGCTTGTTAACGTTTTTCACAGTTGAGACCCTTGAACTAGCACCTGTAGTGACAGAAGGAGAGATAATCTACTGAAGAATACTTTGGTCCAACAACTAGTCTTAATTTCTACCACTCATAGTGCTTTCCTCATGCTTCTATAAGAGAGTTCAATAACACTCTTTGCAAAGAGGAATTTATTTTACTTGGAATGCAGACGCTTGATCTTTAAAAGCACTAGTCGCTTAGGAGATGTTTATATTGGTATATTCCTCCATTAAAGTTAGTTATATTAATTAAACTCTCTCTTAAACTTATTCATAAACTTCCTTATTTATTTTAAGCTTAATTAAATTAAGAAATAAGGAAAACACACTCCTTCACTCTCTAAAAACCAAACCTCACTTGCTACTTCCATCATTTATGTGATAGGTGTTATTTCAGAGAGTTTTTTCCACTCTTTGAATATATTTAATACCTTTCTCATACGAAGAGAGATTTTCACCTTCATTTTTCTCTTCTATTTTTTTGCCTCTGACCTTTTCCAAGAACTCAGCGAGCTGTCGGTTAACATTCTATTGTCCTGTCTTCCTCAGTAGCAAACTCTCTATATCTTCAAAGGGAATGGCAATCTTCTCTCCATAGACATCATCGCCCTCAACTCCTTCTGGCTTTTCCTTGAAATATACTATCTGAGGAAGCTTCTTAGGACTGCGCATCATCTAGCTCTCGTTTATGCCGTTGTATCTGCCATAGATGATAATTTAAATTAAAGTCACACAAGCTTATTAAATGAATGATAGGCTTTTAATCTTCGAGCTTATCATTTCAAAAACACTGCACACTCAACTGTTTTTAAAGTTTGAATCATTGAACTACTATTAATTTACGAATTCCTCAAACATCTCCTTCAGTTATCCATTCTTCTCTTCCACTGGATGAGTGAAAAGTACTATTGCGTCTCTGTTCTTGTTCTTGAGAACTCTGTTGTCTAAGTCCTCGCCCACCAATTTCTAGGAATGCTTCTCCTTCTTAAGTGGCTCAGTCTCCCAGTAGAGCTTTTCCTCTCCATTTATGCAGCCCTTCACAAAGCTAACGAAATTCTCTGGGTTGCGTAGGATATTCTTGTCTACAGTGCGGTAAGCTTTGTTCATTATGAATCTGTCAGGGTTGAAGATCAATATCAAAATCACATAGCAACAAAATCCTAAGAATGATTGATTAAAGATGAGCTTGAGTGTCTCTTTCCTATTTTTAGTGTTGTCATCTTCATTTGAGTCATCTTAAGGTTTTTGGGAGTTCATTTCAAAACCCTTCTTGAGGAATTCATCCTGTGAGAGTCCTTCAATCTTCTGAATCTTGGGGAGGTAGTTGTGGACCAGGTTCACGAAGTTAGGTGGTTCGTCGGGAGTTACGAATATTGCCTGGGGCTCGTCGGAGTGAATCTGGATGTCAAGAAGGTTCTTGATGGTGGCTAGTATAAAGATCACATCTGTCTGGCGCTGAGACTTCTCCATAGAGCCGTCCTTGTTAGGCTTCATGTTAATGGGCATGGCCTTTCTAGCAACTACAAGTTATAATCACTTAGCATATGAGAGGAGACTTAAATTGGAGACAAGGGTTTTGTAGAGTTCTTAATAAAGCTTAGGGTCTTTGTCCTTATCACAGTATACTATCAGCATATTTTAAATGATAAGAGCATGCTGGTCTTGTACTTCTGGCGAATGGAAACGAATGACATGAAGTCATTGATGAGGATGGGCATGTTGAATGCCTCCTAGAGCACTCTTGCAAAGCTGTTTGCCACTATACACACAATTAATTACTTTCATACCAATCTTACAGTCCCCAGTGATACTCTCCGCACTTAGTAACTTCTCAGAATGAAAATCGTAACCTGAAATATATCATATCTATTATAAAACTTTCATATTGTCTGCAAGGTTGATGTTCTTTTTGTTGAAGTTGTTAACTCCTGTCTTCTTCACTATGTAAAGATCACCTTCATGCTCTTTCTCAGTGCTGATCTTGAGTTGCTTTGCTAGATCGGGGTCAGTGACTATCCAGCAGTGGAGGCGGAAGGCCTTCAAGGTGTTCATGTTGTTGATCTTGCGGAAGTTCTTAGTCTTCTTGTCCAGCTCCTTCTTGTCTTTGCTGCTGCAGTACACTATGAAGTGGATATCATTCAAAACATAGACAAACCTATATATGTCAAGAGTCATAAGTAATTAGTTTAAATGCGTTAATTGTCACAGAACTGGTTGAGCACGAGGTGCTCTGGGCCTCTAAGCATTTAGGGTCCCACATAGTAGTTGACTGTCTGCTCGAACAAGTCCCCATAGAAGTAGTTCACATAGTCCTAATTCCAGTACCAGAAGTCAAACCACACACAATCACTTTATTAGAACTTATATAAGTCGTCATTTGAATTGGCAAGCACGATGTTTGAGCCATCCTTGAGGTTTCTCTCATGGTAAGTCAGTGTCTCTGGGTCTCTCTGTTTCATGTGCTCCAGGTAAGCTGCCTCACATTTGTCTAAGTCCAGCTAGTAAGGTGTCACCTTCAACCCCTGAATCATCTTCTAGCAAAATTCTTCATACTGTTAGCTGATCTTTGTAGCTGGGTCAGAACTTCTGTAAATTGAAGAAATGCATTATCAGAAATAATTAGAATTATGAGAGATGAAATTCTTATATTACCAAATTAAAAAAGCAGTCTTCGGCATTTTAAAAGCAAAGACTTATAGACTATAATTCATACAGCTCCAATTAAATAATTGGTAGTAGTGTATCTCTGATATAAATTATTCAATCCTGCTCTTTGAGAAATCCTCTGAGAGAATCAGAAGCTCTTTGCAAATGATGTCTTCTCTCATTGCTGTCTGGGTTGAGTCTCTCTAGCTCCCCAGACGACATTTAATTAATTGTGAGTTGATTGATTCTGCTTGAAGCGAGTGACCTCCTATCTATGATCTTTAATTGAAATCTTTGCACGTCTCTGTGCTTCTATTGAATATCCTCCACACTGGAAGAGGATTAGTATTCCTCAATCTAGATGGGACCCTCCTGACTAATCCTTCTCTCTAGTTTGCGCTAATTAAAGCCACTCACATCACTCACGCTGAAGTTCTAAGAATGCTTTTCTAGTTTGTAATCTCTTTGCACTTGATTGGAGAGAAACAAGTCAGGCTGGAAGTGAGGAGAGTTCTCCCTCTGCCCCCCTAATTGAGAAGTCAGCTAGCTTAGAGGGGAGAGTGAGGAGTTTTAAGATTCGATAGAGAGAGTGCTAGGGAAGGTGATGAGCTTGAAGAAGAGAAGAGTCTGCTGCAGTTGTTGTGAGCTCACTGGCTTCGTCAGGAATTCATTCATTCCCACTGCAAAGCACTTTGATCTAAAGGATTAGTTGGTGTTAGCGGTTATCGCCACTATCTTTAGCTGATCCTAGTCCAAATAACATTAAGAGCTATTCTTTAATGATGTTGATAGTTATAAATAAGAAAGCTTCCTAATCTCCTTAGTGGCCTCAAAACCATCCATTAAACAAATTGAAAGAAAGAATATATTTAATTATGGGCATGTTGCAGTCCATAAAGATTATTTGATAGTTATTTCTGCTGTTAGCGCAAAAGCAATCAAATATATATATATATATTTAATACAATTATATGATAAGCAAGGATCCTCAAGGCTGCTCAGATACCTCTCTTTCACTTTTTGAATTCCTTCCTATCCGTTAGTGGCTTTATCTACCTTTAAGTGGAATGTCATTTCCAGCATAGTTTGTAAGGTGATTATTAGAATAGGCTAAAACACTTGACATATTTGAATTATTACTATAGTAATTTGAATTAATATCAACTTTTTGGTGATAAGCATATTTCATAATATGTTGAAAATGTTATCGTAAATGATAAGGACTGAGGCTTTATCATAGCAGCTGCAGTTGAACTCCCTCGTATTTATATCAACAGCAATCTCTGAGCTCAAATCTTTTGGTAATCCTATTAAATTAAAAGTAGGTTAGGAATGATGCTTGAATATGTTTAGTATTGCTAAATAATTATACAATGCAATTGTGTAATCTATCTAATCAACAGCTTTTTAATAGAGTCCTCGAGGAGGAAGCATTCTAATTATCCCTGCAGTAAGGCTCAAAGTTTATCTGATTATGAGAGGAGCCAATCGACAGCTGGAACGATGATTAAAAGGCTGCCTGATCTTCCCTATATTCTTCCTCGATAAATATCTGATCTTAGTCTAGAATGTCATTCTCTTCTTGTGGATTCCTTTTCTTGTGCGCTGATCGATTAGGGTTGAACTAGCTCTATCTCATTGAAAAATAGTCAGCTTAGGATCTAATTAAATATCTCAAAATGCGAATTCAAATTCAAACCTCATATTGCTCGTCTTCGCTGCACTCTGATTTTCAGAATCAACGTTAAGTCTGAAGCGTCTAGTTCGAGGAGAGGCCTCATTGATAGTAACCCTCCTCATCTTATTTTAGTTGTCTCTAGCAATTTGATTTAAGTTGTCTTCCATTATAACATTCAAGTCTGATCCGTTCTAGTTCCCCTAAGTTCTGAGAACCCCATACCTCGGGTAGTCTCTGCTAGATTTTTTCGAATGGTAGAATGTTCTGCTCACATTTTTAGAAGAGGAGGTGTCATTATCAGTCGGTAGCGCGTCGTTTAGCTTAATAGCTTTAATTGAAAAGCAAAAGCAAGCTCCATTCTGGTATGCGTGATCTAGGAATATATGCCCACCACACGCCTCAACCAATTTTTTACAAACGTGCAAACCCAACCCTATCCCTTGCTACGCCCCGCTGAAATCAGCATCAACTATAATATATACTCTTAACTCACTTTAATTGTGGATCAATCTTGCCAAAGAGTTTGAAGAGCTTTAGCTGAGCATCTTGTTTAACTCCGACTCCCGTGTCAGCAACTTTAATGTTTAGAAGTTACTCTACCTCGTCATAGGTGGCTGATATTATAATGACTCCTTATAGTGTAAATTTAAGGGAGTTGGCAACTAAATTAATCAACACCTATTTCAGCCTCTACTCGTCAAGAAGAAGGTTCTAAGGTACACTCGCCAACACATTTTTAACCAACTGAACTTTCTTTTCTTCAGCCACTACACCATACATATACTCAAAATGATTGAATGCATTTAAGAGAAAGACTGGATTGGTTTATGGATGATGTCTTGAAGAGCATCTCTGATTTTGCAGGCAGACTGCTGCAACTTGAAGCGACCATTTTTTATTTCAAAGAAATCTAAGATGTCATTGACTAGGTATAGGAGGATGTGGGAAGAATTTTTAATAACTCTTAGCAAGTTCTTGCCCTCTTCTTCCTTAATGAAGTGTTCAAGATTTAACTACTACAATCAGTAAAATTTTGATAAGCAAAATTATAAGATTCTCGAGTAATCCCACCACAGCATTGATATAATTTTACAATAAACAATGTGCTAATTTTGAAACTGATAGGTGTTCTCATATCGTGAGATACTGTGGCAGTGATCATTTCATAGAAGTTATTTTCCATCTTGAGTTTTTCGTACTTCACAAAAGAGGTGATTCTATGAAATAATATAAGCCTCAGTTCCTTAAAAAATAACAATCATTATACTCAAGGATAGTTCCTTATTCTGGAAGTGGAGGCTTTAAGATTTTAGGTTGATAATCTCTGAATGCTAGGGAGCTATGAGATTATTGAAAGCTGCCATAGTCGCTTTTCTAGAATGGCTAGCTCTCGAACTCCCAACTGAAAGCCGAGGTTCATGATTCCATGGTCAGCTAAAAGAAATGAAGAAGCTTAAAATAAAGTGGTCTCGAGTTTTCAGGTTATTAAGGAGGAAAAAAGGATGGCTGATGTCTCTATAGCTCAGATGTATTTGGAGTATTCTCCAAATTTTAATGATGAAAAAAAATTTTTAAAAAATCCAGAACAACAAAATGATTATTAAACAGAAGATAGAATACTACTCAACAATCTTAAATTTTCGTTTGAGTGATATTTAATTGAAAGTGCTTGGACTAGTCTATTGGAGATTGAATTGTGAGTTTGATTAATTTGGTCTATTAATTAGGGAGGGAGGGATTCATCAGACCCTGCTAATTAACTACCTCTCCTTGTTCACTAGGAATCCCTAATTTGGCCTCGGAGGTAGAGCCTAACTGGTTGTTAACTAATTTACTACTGAGTTTGTGCAGCTTCCTGAACGTGGTGTTGTTCTCGTTCTCGAAATTATGAGTCGTCTTTATCTCAAAACAGTAATCTTTTTTGTCCAAACACTCCTTAATATAAGAATCATGATGAAAGGGATATGAATTTCAAACGTAGAGTCTGTTACAAATTTAGCTTAGGAAGGTTGCCTCCAAGATTATTATATAGTTTAAAATGAGAAAAACTTTGATAAAAAATGCTGGGTTTTATCTTCCTATAAATTATTACTCCCAAAGTTATTTTAAGAATTGCGTTCATTAGAGGATTTAAACTAGAAAATTAAAATTTTCATCTTCTTCTGAGTCACCCAGCCCTTCAATATAAAAAAGCTCGTAAAAAGATTTAAGATGAGTAAATATAGTTATACCGCTGGAAAATATTCTCTTATAGTCTCTCCTTCACAGCTTGCAAATCTTTATCTTCCTCTACTGAAAGCAGCATGTATGCTTCCTTATTTGCGAGTATTACCTCTTTCGATTCTTCGTCAAGAATAAACATCATTAAATAATTATTGCTCCCAATTTAAAAAGAAGGAGTATGGGCTTTGGGAAGTTGAGTAGCAGGTTTTTGAGGTCTTAATTCATAAGTTCAATCTGATTCATGTGTAGGAATTCACTCTTTTTACATCTTTTCTGAATCTTAAATACCATTAATATTCTGTCAATTAAGGATAAATAGAATGATATAGCCCCACTACTGCGAAGAGTGTAGTCGGCAGTCAGTAGCACTATAGACCCTACGTCATGTACCTCGAAGTAAAAGTATAAAAATGTCAAACCAGTCACTAAATTCACTAGAATAGCTACTGAAGTCAATATCCAGTCAACGTTGATTTAAAATGATATTTGGATTAAAAACATGAAGCCATTATTTATTATCAAAGATTGATCATGATTCCGCTGATAAGGTAAAACTCAAATGCTACTATGGTCTGAATCAGTAATGCAGACGACTTTAAGATATATAGTTTATGGAAATCGATTATTGACTTGGGCTAGGTGCTTGAAATTCCTTGAGAGAACAGAAAGATCAAAACAAGCAATTTATATCATCAAAATACAATCTACTATTTCTTGAAATTTTGAAAGAATGGAGAGTGGAGATAAGTAAAGAGCTTCCTAAATTTCCAGTTGAGAGCTATGATGATAACTTGATATAGAAATGACGCTCCTGTTAGAGCCCAAGAAGTAGTCTTAAATACTCTCTGGTTAATGAAAGAAGCAATCAGAACTCCAAACAAAATTAGTCTATAAATTAATTATTTGATTAAGAAGAAGAGTATCTGCAACTCAGAATTATCGTTTTCTGTCGATAAGAACTGTAAAATCTTAAATAAATATAGCTCTCTCACTTTATTGTCCTTTATCCTTTTTTAAAACAACTATGTATTTATTTGATTGTTTGTTTATCCTGAGGGTGGAGTTCATTTTTGTTACGAAAGTTATTATATTTTGTATTTGAGTAGGAAGTTTATACCTTCCTAATCAAGTCTAACTTTTAAAGTAAAGTAAAATTTAGGGAATATAATTAATAATCAATTTAAAACTCAGCACTTATTACAGTACTAGCTCTAACATCGAGTTATTATCCTATGTAAGTTATTGTTGTTAATATGGTTTGTAGGGATATTTCAAATTAAGTGGGCAACCACTCTCAGATAAAATTTCCTACTGAGTCTAACTTTTAAATAAATCAGATATTAACAAAACAGAAATCTTGGTTAAATAAATAAAATCATTATCAATTAAAATTAATAATTCACGATTTTAATTTCCGAAAATAATTTCTCTTAAAACATTATACAATTGATTGGTGTAGGTGGCATTTAAAAATAATTATTAGCAACTTAAGTTTTAATTAAAGTCCCATAGGTGGAATCGCAATTCTTAAAATATTTATAATAAATGAAATTTATAAATGGGAATGGCAAATTCGATGCCTGATAAAAAGAATATTTTACTGTTTTTTTATTCAAGCATAAAATATTTAGAGCAAATTAAGATGCATTTGCTAATTTATTTTAAGGATTTTTAAAGAATTAATTGTGGACTGTCTTGAAAGCAATTTAGATAGTGGTTTTAATTAAGAGCATAAAATCAAAATTGCTTGTGGATAATATTTACCAAAATGTTGATTTTTTCCACATAAAACCCTTTTGTTTAATTTTCAATATTATAATTTTTCAGTTGCTGGTAATTAAGCCAAAACTTAAAATTGCTAAACAGAATAACTGATAATATAGACAAAAGCAGATATAGATTTTCGAAATGAGATGCTTTATTTAATGTGTTGTCTTTATCCCAAAATAAGTGTAAAATATTGTATACATTTTGAATGAAATAAATCGGAAGAGGGATCAGATTGATTTTACAAATTCCAAATATTTTTCGCTTAGCCTCTTATAATTGAGAACCCCAAAACAAAAAATTTATAATTAACTTAAAAATCATTCAAATAAATACCCTTCTAGGCTCCATACAAAATTTTTCAATTCTACTTTATCATAAATTATTTAATTTAACAAACAAATTTGACTTACTATGAAATTAATTTCTTATTTAAGAGATTGATAAATCTTATTTATAGAGAAAAATAAAGACTTATTGAAAGGAACTTAAGAGAATTAATAAAATTTGTGTAACCGCTTGCCAAAAGAGTTATAAAAAATTAAAATTGATTGTTTATTGGAAGAGTCACTCTATTTAAATAGAATGATTGTTGAGGAGACAGTCTTTATTTAATAACTAAAAGTAAATAATCTATATGAATTGAGAGCAAGATAATCTTATCTTAAATTATAAATGAATAAGGATTAAAGGTTGTCAAATAGACACTACCTGAAAAATATAATGCTCATTAACAGAATGAAGAGATAAAAAATAATTATAACTCTATTTTTAATTGGATAACTCTCAAAAGATATTATTTATTAAAAAATTGAATGTGACATTCTAAATTTACCTTAACTATTCAAATATAATTAGCTTCTGAAGGTAAACAAAAACTTTTTTTAAAACTTAAATTTAATATTATTTTCAAATTCCCGAATCAATGCCTTAATTAGCATTAATACCCAAGTCTAGCTTAATCATCTGAACTCCAGATAATAAGGCTAGCCTTAATTATGTTCTTACTAAACTCAAGCGTGTTCACTCTAGTGAAATGAGACGCATGCGTTACAGAGTTTTCAATGGCCTATAGATTTATAAATTTTAGAAGCGGTAGGAGCTGATAACTTCTATTGAGCAAGCATCATGTTGGATTACACGTTGGGGTATTTTTTGCAATCGGAAACCTTGCACCACAGAGTGGGATCAGTCATCAGTAATTGCATGGCAACTTATGTGTTGGCCGAAACACAGGTGTCAAGATTGTACATGTTGAAGACTTTTTGGAATGAATTGAAAAGGTCCAATACTTTAGGAGGTGCTATAGAGCTGTACTCGAAAGCTTGCTGCAGGGATTGGTTGTAGGCAGCCAAGTTCATAATGCCGCCCTTGCATTTGCTATTGTAAGCGTAGCCAGCTGGTAGGGCTCCATTGTTTGTGGCTAAGTTAGCCTAATTGGAGGTTTGTGCTAACTGAGAGAAGTCGCCACTATAAGTTAGCCCTTCAGCTTCAATCTCTTAGAAGACTCCAAAGATATCTCCGGTATTTGCTTGTGAAGGTCCACTCTGTCCAGTAGCTGCAGCCACAGTCTCCAAGAAGCCTTGGAGGCTTGTACTAGCTTAGGAGGTATCCTGGGCAGCTGAGGCAGTGTTGAGTATAAAGTTACTTTTTAAAAAATTTAATAATTAACCATTTGAAGAGTCTTGCTTTGAGCTAGCTAAGTTTCTTAGAATTAGAAATGAATCTAGTCTCTGTTACTCCAAGGCAGAGGATTGTGATAGCAACTAGTGAGAGGGCCTTCATAGACAAGTGAAGAGAAAGATTTGAAATCCTTAATTAATTTAATTATAGTAGAAGGAGACCCTAGTTACTTTTATATTCCGCCAAATCTCAATCTCTTCTATATCCTCCACAGATTAAGCTGATTATAAAAATTAAAGGCAATCTTTTGGAAGATAAATATTTCTTAAAATAATAATGTAAGCCATAATCAAGAGCAACAAGACTTGTCTGCTCTCACAGCAAAGACACTTGAGAATTTTGCAAGCTCCCGCAAACACTTTTTCCCTTTCCTTGAACCAAAGATGCTTTTTCAATCGTGCATCTCAAAATAGAGATCGTCAACACCAAGATCATAAATCTCGCAATGGATTCAGAGGCTTTGCTAAGACTACTATTTGCGTTTTAAGAAATATGATTAAAATTATACTTTTCTTAAAGAAGCGTTGGTCTCTCAGCATTTATCCTGAGCAACTTAAAGTTCTCTTTCAAGTATTAATTAAAAATAGCATTTATTGTAATGAAGTATAACTCAAAAGCCGAGGACAAGGAAGCCTAACCAGAGTCTACTGTAAGTAATAGAAAATGAATGATTTTGAAATACTCTCTTAAAACCTAAGCTCAAAACTATTTAATTCAAGATTTAAGATCTTTTATAAACAGTCTATAAACCTTATATTTTAGCAAGACAAAGATTAAACTGCACCTCTAACTCAGTAGGTACCAAAAGAAGAGCAATTGCAGCCACTGGTTGAAGCTGAGATCTACCAACCTCCTAAAAAATAGATATAAAAAAAATATTTTATCTTGAAATATTGAAACTGTGAAACTTATTACTCATTCTCTAATTATTTAATAATTTCCTGTTGAGAACTCGTCTGTTCTGACAGAGTTAACAAAAGAGAACTTAAGCGAGGTGCTGAACTCAAGTGCCTCTCGTCTCATTATTTTCTACAGAAGTTTTAAATTTATAGATTATCAAAATCAATAATTACAAATTAACAAAAAAACAAAAGAGCAATTAATTAATTTAAACTTACTGGCCGATATTTCTCTATTTATAGCTCCTTATAAATTATCTTTCAGGAATGATTTTTGCGAGGAAAATAATTGAATATGAAAGGAAAATTGTCAATCTGCTGCTCACCTCATTTATTAAAGGTAAGAACTTTCCTTTAGAAAACTAATAAAAAAAACCTCAGCACCAGGCAACAGACTCATTAATTGATTAGTAATAATTTTTATTATATTCATAAATTTCAATTTAGTAATACGCGAAATAAATCTTGCTTTTCGAGAATATGATTCATTATTATGATGTAAACTTAAATAATAAAGTGAGGAATATCTTAACGCAAATTATTGAAGTAGTTCGCTCAATTAAGATTGAAGCAACTTGATTTGAATTTTATACCCATCGTTTAATTTGAATTTGGGGTAGGAGAGACATTTTGGCAATTTTTCCTATTTATACTTCTCAGTTTTATATTAAAGTAGAAGTATAGTTATTTTGGGAGTTCAAATTTTGACGCAGCTCTTGGAGTTGAAGTAAAAGCCTGCTGCTGAGCCGACTGTCGGGTTGTGAATAGAAGTGGCTAGGTATGTGCAAGTTGAAGTGGCTGTAGTATTACATTCACACTTGAATTAAATGCAACAATACCTCTTTAAGATGAATTAGATGTCGTTTCTACCATCAAAATAAAGTTTAGCAGTTAATAATAGAGTATTGTTGTGAATCAGACTTAGGAGTTGAAGTTCTCACACAAGTAGAAGGTGCTTGGTTAGTGGTAAATAGGGCTTCAAATTTATAATTATCCTTAAAAGACTTAATTAAATTCATCTAGAATTTAAAAATATCATGCTAAACACAAATTAATTAGAGAGGGCCAGAAACTTAAGGGAAGATTTAATTTTATACTAGCACAAATTTTAATACCAATTAAATTTTACTCTCTTTAGAAATAAGGAGCAACTTTAATTTATCGCAAAAACTATTTCGACTTGTTTTGCGGTCTGGAAGAAAAAGAGAGGATTTAGAACTCATCCATAATCTACTTTCTCATTGTGTGATCTGCTTTATAGAAATAAATTTTTTTTCCTCAGTATCCTTCAGTCTAATCTTGGATAAATTTTTCTCTTCTAGAATAAAAATTCTCTGCTCTAATCCCCTTCTATATTCATAAAAGAGGACGCTTCTTTAAATGAAAGAGGTTTTATGCTTGCAAAGTTTCCCTCAAATCCAAATAAGATACTCTGTGAATAAATACTTTCAACTTTATTAATTGTTTGTTTAAAATTTAATTAAAATAAATAATGTTCCATGGTCCAATCCTGAAGAGTTACCTTGAAGTTGCACTTATAATATTTAATAATGATTTATCTTTATTTATTTAACTTCATGCCCTTGACTCCTTAGATAGCGCCAGAGTATGAGTAGTATGATACCCATTTGGATCTGTAGGTGAAATTGAGAGATGAGTCGTTCTTGTCAAGTGGCATTGCGTTTGCTGTAGCGTTGTCAGAGAGTAGCTTCACCCTGTAGCTCTCAATTAATTATTGTAATAAAAAAAAAATGCATATATAATAAGGATATTAAACTCTCAATGGCATCTTAGGCATTTGACTAAGATATGGCAGTCACTGTTCCAGTTGGCATGAAAGTTCTGAAAGAATAGTCCTTCAAAACACTAGGACTACTACTCTTATTAAATAAAACTAACTTGCTACTGCACGATATGTAATTAGTAATGAATTGATATTTTAAGAGTAATTAAAATAGGACCCCAGTTAGGCTTAACGAACACAGAGTATTTACCTGCCTTCCAGGTGTCTCTCACGAAGCCATAGTGTTGGTATTCATTAGCACTGAACTGAGAAATCACCTAGCCGTCTTTAATTATGCTAACATCAGCCGTTGTTAACTTAGGGCGACAGCCAGAGGGGTACAAAAATATTACTAATAATAATTCATACATCCTTGTGTTGTAAAAGTCTACTCAAACATTCAAGCAAATCTAATTTTAAATAATTTAAATGTGTGTGAATATCTTATTTCTATTTAATTTGTAAGAAAGTTATGTATAATCTTTTGGGTTATATTTAAGGCTAATATTATTTAGATATTATTATATTGATGGTGTAAAGTCTACGCCGAAGAACCCATCGTAGGGTTTGGCGAGAGTAAAATTGAAATAGTTGCCTAGGTTAGCGGTGTCATTCCAAACTTATAAATCCTTTATTGAAATATAATTAAACCGTTCCTGTAGTCAAACCACAACAGAAATTTAATTACAAAAGAGATGCAACAAAAATAACTATTTTTAACCCCTTTTTGTGGCAAAATTTATAAATTAAAAACAAACTAAATTGCAATATAAATATATTAAGAATTTTACGAGGGCCTCTTTGACATCCTTTTATTCATCTTTAAATTTATTTTAAATCAAGTTCTCTAACTCTTTATATTCAATTTTAATTTTTTCTTCCATCCCTATTTTCGTATAGAGCTTATTTTTAGCATGCATAAAACAGAATTTAAGAACAATTTTAATGTTTTTTCCCTAGAAAAATAAATAATAATAAAATTGAATCGAGCAAATATAGAATAGTGATTTAGTATTTTTATTCTATACAAACAATTAAGGAAAGTATAATAACTTTAAAGGTACTACTTATTTAAGAATTTATGTTTTGAAGTGGACACGTAATTGTCATTCCAGTATATGACTTGAACTATATAGAAGCTTTCGTGGAACTCTTATTGCTCAATGAAATAGATTCCATCTCCAGAGTTGTTCACATAAGGCACCTACGAATTATTATAATAAGCATATTTAATTAACTATTTTTATTATCCTATTGAATAGAACTTATTGACTGTGTCGTTCCAAAGAAGAGACTTATCATTTAAATGATATTGCTAATTATAAAAATCATTCCAGGTTCCATTGAACACATTTAAATTGCCTTTAAGATACGATTGAAGTTAACAAATAAAGCATTGTCAACGTTCCAAGGATTTCTGATTCTGTAGAGGCGTGCATACTCCTTCTTCTTGCTGTCGTACACGATGTGGCTAGATAGAATTGTATAGGCGTGAGAAGTTACCAACCCATACTTATTAACACTTGAGGCTAAACAAAATTAATTTAAAGTCTCCGCTGACTGCTCCCCAAATAATATAGTTGTTCTTATCAGCAGCAGCTACTAAATCCCAAATGCTAGTAGCGTTGTACCAGGGGGCTGAATTTCTATTTAGGGAGGTCACGGGTGAGCCAAACAAAAATTGGAATACTTCATCCGCATTTCCCCCGCTGAATTAAATGAGAATGAGAATTGAAATTTATGATTATAATTCTAGCGTAGCTTCCATGGATCTTGGCCCAAACCTTCTCAATGAAGGGGCCCCAAAGGGATCCATTAGCTGAGAGTTGATCAAACATGAGTGACTTGCTGTTCTTATAGAAGGGCAGGTAATCATCAATCGCGATATCCTTTTAGATACCTAGAATATAGAAATAAGAATGTTGCCTTTCACTACTACGATTCCCTCATTTCAATATAAAATTAATTTACTTGCTGAACTTATTAAAGCAATTTGCGTATGTCTAGGTTACAAAGATTTTTTTGACTCTGGATTCCCACTCAGCCAAGGCTGCACAAGAAGCTATGAAATAGCAATCTCCGAGACTACCCTAAGCCAAATATATAACTGAATTAAAGTATAAATGATGAGCCATGTCTGTTGGAAGCACTTAAATATTCTTTAATTTCCTTCAAGGTATGAGAATAAGTTTAACTTTGCTTGTACTTCCGAACAGGGATGCTTTGGGTTGTCTATCTCTAGCTCTCACTATATCGTAGTTCTTAAAAGTGTCTTCCTTGGCAGTATATTGAGGCCACCACATACCGTCAACAGTCAAGTCAAAATCAGGATCAGTGAAATTTTTCTTGCTACCTATTATAGCAAGAATAATAAATTCTTAAATAAAAAATAATATAAATAAGTATCTAAAAAATATATTTTAAGTCTTCCTAAAAATAATAATAGTTTTAGCATTCTTTGTTATATAAAAATGATACATGGATTAGAACTAAATGTAGGGATCTTCTTGGTGAATGGATTCTTCTATAGCTCTCTTAACAGTTGGTAATCAAATTCACCGACATAAAAAACCCACAATAGGAGCCATGAATTAGGGAGTTTGCACACTTTGTAAATTAATCCTATTTCAATCTTCAAAAGGCTAAATTTTCGATATATTTTAGACACAAAACAACACTTAATTTATCAAATAAAGAAAAAGTATATTAAAGAAAGATCACATCAATATTTTTCTTCTTTGCTTTTAAAGGACTCTCTACAAATATATTTCATAGATATTGATTTATAGCGATTAATTTTTATTTTTATTGTTTATAGTGTGCTCCACTGTATTTATTTAAATTCACTTTCTTTGTGTTCTCATTGAATTTGTGTCATATTGTCTTTAAAAGTGAAAATTTAAAATTAATGTCTTGTAGTCATAAGAAGGCTTCTTCCACACTCTATTGATCGCAGTGTAGCAGTCTTAGCCCGTATTCAATCCCAATCTAATCTAATTTATAGATGTAATTTCCTTTTTCTTATATTTAAGAGTAATTGAATCGTTTATGATATACACATTTAAGTTTAGATTAGTTTGAGAAGAAGCAGAGCCAGACTAAGCGAGGGATGTCAGCTTCAGATCTTAGACAGAGCTGCCTGAGTCCAACTGAGCGTGAACAGCTGCCTGTTCCTCTACAAAATAAAAAAGGAAGAAATTTTATTAATCCTCGGGAGAGAATACCATTTGTGGAATAGAGCCTCCCGAGTAAACTCAATTTATAAATTTATATTATAACTTGTGCGAAGCCCTTATCAAAGTAGTCCTCATACATTTCTTCTAAGTCTTCTGTACTAGGAGGAGGAGGGGGTGGAGACAGTATCCCCTACTCAGAGTCACTTGCAGTTTGTGCCTTAATTTGGGTAAAGTAGTTTTACAAGGAGCTTGCCTTTCTCTGATTCATTCTTGTGCACAGGGTGCTACAAACATTCAACAAGACAAGAACAAATAAACATTAATTATAACTATTAACTATAAATTTTTACTTTGTTTAATTATGAATAGATGTTGATATTAATTGAAGAATAGTAGTGGCTGTTCTCATTTGAATTAAGAAGGTGGTGGTATATTATGAATAGAGTTATTCTTAAATTTGAAATTTGAATTATAAGGACGATTAAATATAGATATCTAGCCCTTGTTAATAAACCTAATGATATTTCAAATACACACAAACTCCTATTAAACTAGCGTAAATTTACTAATCTATTTCGTATTTCTAAAAGTGTTCACAAATAATATTCTATAAGTAGGAGGATTATATAAAATAAGATATATTTTATTCAATCGATTCATTTAATAAAAAGCAAGTCTAAATTGTTTTTAGACAAAAAAATACGATCACTTACTAAAAAAGAGGGTGGATTTAATTAGAATGAAAACAATCTCATACTATTTAAAAATTCATAAAATTGCATACATAGTAGTCTCTAGAGGTGTAAAATATTTTAATTATTCTAAATACAATTTAACAAAAATGATATTTATTTTCCTCTGAAAATAAATATAGCTTTGAGAGAGGACTGAATAAGTTGATAAAAAGAAATAAATCAATATCCTAACTAGGTTTAGTTAGCAATATTTTATGAATAATTTTTGTATAACCTAACTCTATTAACTAACAAGCTCATTTGAAGCCAATTAATTTAGCTTTCAGATTGATTAAATAAATTTGAAGAATAAAAGTTTTGTTTTTAAATATGAGTTGAATTAAATTAAAGGTAGAGCCAAGGTTTACAGCTTACGAATTTTTTCGATATTGTTGAGTTCAAGCTTTGACACAGCTCTTAGATATGAATTAGAAGCTAGCTTCAGATTCGACTTCTGTATCGTGAATTGAAGTAACTAAGTAGGTGCTAATAAAATTGAAATTAGTATATGTTCAATATAAATATGTGCATGTTGATGTGCCCTTTGTAACACAGTCGCACTTGAATATATATAACATTTAGACTAATTTTGAACTAGATATCGTTTCTTCCATCATCTTTAGCATAATAAATCTATAATATATATTAAAGATTAATTTAAAGCCAAAATTATGGGCTTATGATAAGAGTATATATTATAGATAATATTGCATATTTATGATCTTTAGGAGTTGAGGTTCTGACACAGGTTGACTCAGGCTGATTGCTTGTGAAAAGAGCTAGTGTAAAAATAATCCAAAAATATCTTAAGCTATGGAGGTAATATCCTAAAGAACTACTTAAAAGCTACACTTTTAAATTTATAGAGCATTAACTATTATTTGTGAACTAATTATAAACTTCTTGCCTTTGACTCCTTAGATTGCAGCAGTGTAGGAATAATAAGAGACCCATCTGTTTCTGTAGGAAAAATAGAGATCATCATCAACTTTGTAGAAACCAAGATCGTTAGCTAATGCAATATCAGCTAGTTGTAAAACTCTATAGGACTCAATTTAAAACCACTCACACACAAATATCATTCCATTACTTATGAATTTCATCAGTAGCAGTAGACTGAGCTATAGCTTTAACTGCTCCTTTATTCATAAACAATCTGAATGAATAGTCCTTCAAGACAAGAGGATTTAATATCTTTTTTTAAATCTTAGGATCCCAATGTGGCTTGACGAAAACTGAATACTTGCCTGCCTTCCAAGTATCTCTGATAAAGCCATAGTTCTGATATTCATTAACCTCGAACTGATAGAGTACAACTCCATCTTTAATCACTGTCACGTCGGCCGTAGTTAAGTCAGACTAGCAACCTTGAGGGTACATCCTAGTGCAGTTATTAAATCACTATCATCATTATAATAATTATAACATCATCTCCTAGTGTTATAAAAGTCAACTCAACTATTAAAATATAATTCTAATAAACTCCAAAGAAGCCGTCCTGCGCCTTCTTCAGAGTAAAGTTAAAGTAGTTTCCAAAGCTTTTATCGTCATTGAAAAAGAAAATGGAATAGAGGACAAAATTTGAAATTAAAGAAAACAGTGGAGACTGTTGAATCGTAAGCATCATTCCAATAAACCACTTGCACGTTGTCGAAGCAATATTGGAACTCGTTCTGCTCAATGAAAAAGACGCCGTCCTTAGAATTGTTCACATAAGGAACCTCAAAAATATGGCATACAATGTGCAAATTATAGAAATTCTAAACCTGAGAGTAGAACTTATTCTTTGTATCATTCCAAAGAGGAGACTTAAAAAAATTATCTACATTTCTTTTGGATTAACTTATCATTCCATGCTCCATTGAACTCACTATAAATGCTTTATTGAAGTGGATTAAATAGGATGAGGAAATTTATTTAAAAAGTTTAGGGGAGTTTGAAATACTGAATTTTTCTATAGGAGAGGTTTGAGAGATTGAATCATAAATTTAAATTGATTAAAGAGCTTTCGGATCAAACTTCTACTCTGAGTTTTCTCTTAATCGATATTTTTAAATTTAGATGATCAATGCTAATCTATATTACGTTGACTTCTGAAGTGATAGCTCTCTAGAATTGCTTTTTAATTTACATTTTAAATATCCATAATGATTTAAAGATAAGTTAGCTAAAATGCCAATGCTTCTTTATTATTATTTTTTTAAGATCGAATTAATTTGATTTCCATTTAAATTTACAAATAAATATATCTTTAGACACCATCAGTGCTTTATGGGTTTCTAATCCTGTAGAGTTGGCGTATTCCTTCTTTTTGCTATCGTAGACTATGTGGGTAGACAGAATCGAGTAAGCTTATCATGATAAATATTTGTTTAAAAAGCTTAGAATGTGGGCATACCGTATTCATTAAATTCGCTATGTCCTTAAATCTTTTACTTTCATTTAGATATAATTAATATCCATAAACCTCTCCCCAAATAATGTAAGCCAAAATTAAATAGATTGTTTTATAGCAAGTGCATTTATGTACTTGCTCTTATCTGCCGCGGCAACAAGATTCCAAATGCTAGTTGCGTTAGTCCATGGCTTCTCGTCTTTGACGAGGGAAGTCACTGGAGAGCCAAACAAGAATTGGAACAACTCATCAGGGTTTTTTTCAGAGATTGTTGCTCAAATAATAAGTAAGTTTTCTTTGAAATGCATATGTGTTTATTTGCGTAGTTTCCGTGCACCTTAGCCCATACTTTCTCAATGAAAGGACCCCAAAGAGATCCAGTGGCTGAAGGTTGGGCGAACATTAAATTGGAGCTCCCTTTGTAGAAAGGCAAATAGTCATCTATGGCGATGTTCATCTCAACTCCCAACACTTGTGATATTTAATTAGCTAAAGGTTTTAATAATAAATCACTCGAGCCTTGACGACTATGATTCCCTCATTAGTAAAAACAAACAAACTCATTTTCATTTGAGTTAAATTTATTTTAGTATAGGTAGGGGTCACAAAAATCTGTTTCACTCTTGATTCCCATTCGGCTAAGGCAGAAGCAGGAAGCAATTAAATAGCTATCTCCTATGATACCTTGCACCATTCTAAAAATAATAAATGAGCCATGTCACTTGGCTAGACTTTATATAATATAAAATACATTGATCTAACGTTTATTAATATAAACTTTATTGGTGGTACCAAAGAGAGATGCCTTAGGTAATTTATTTCTGGCTCTTTCAATGTCATAGTTGCTGAAGGGTTCTTCCTTGATCAGTGTATTGAGGCCACCACATGCCGTCCACATTCAAGTCGAAGTCAGGGTCTGTGAAACTCTTTTTACTTCCAAGGATGCAAAAATTAATTCAAACTAATTTTCGATTAAGCTAAAAGAAAAAATAGAGTTTGCCAAAGTCACGCATATTTTAAAAAATATTACTTTTTAGCTTTAAAAATTGAATAATGATGGTCTTATAGTCGTAGGATGGCTTCTTCCATAATCTTTCAATGGCTGTATGACAATCCTAGCCATTGTCTGTCTGTTACAATCTTGAGCGAGATTCAGACTGCGCTAGAGAGGTCAGCTTTCGGTTTTAGCGCGACTTTGTAAAAGACATCTATGCGTTGACCACGGCTTGTTCCTCTTTATAATAGAATTAGTTTTAACATTAAATTAGTTGATTCCTCAGGAGTAAATACCATTTGTGGAACGGATCCAGAGTTGACTTTTAATTAAGCTTATCAGCATTTATCAATGCTTTATTTAATAATGATGAACTTGTGAGAAACTGTGCCTATATTAGTTTGTGTACTTTTCATAAAGGAGCTCGTGCTAATTTCCAGGCTGAGGAGGTGATGATAGCTCTGGCTCTAATTTCGATGCCAAAGGGGAAAGTTCGATCTTCTATAACTTATTTTAGAAGGAGCTGGTCTTTCTTTGGTTAATCTCTGCATTCAAAACTCCAGAGGCTCCAAGTAGCAGTAGAATACAAATATATTTAAAACTGTCAAAGTTTGCTATTTTTAAAGTAGAAGTGTGAGGGACTTCATATCTTTGAGAGAAGGTTTAACTGGTGTGATTTAGGATAATAGTATAATATAAACTATAATTTTAGTGAAATGCTATTTAAATACAATATAAAATTACCTTCGATAATAGATTTATTTCAAAAGGATATTCTTTAGCCTAGCTCATTTATCTTTTTTACTCAAACTTCAAACTTAATGGTGAACAGTATACAAAATTTCAAGTAATAAAACATGAAAGGAGGTAAATCAGTTTAATTAAAACATTTTCCTTCAAAAAAGTAAAAATTTCATAAATTAGAGATCCTGCAGTCTTTAATTATTTCTTTGAGTTATGAAGAAATATTTAACTATTTTATTTATCCTTTTTCAACATCTTTTATGGATTAGCAGAATTCCTGGTATCATTTATTATTTCATTTACTAAAAACGTATAACTAGTTACATCCCATTATTTAACCAAGATTCAAATCTTTTAATGATTGACTGAATTTTTTTTCATCGAAAATTTCATTTATAAATTCAGTAAAATTATTTCCCCATAAAAAAAAAGATTGACATTAAATGTAAATGTAAGGATTAATTGATAATTACTAGCTCTGATTATTACAAAACTGCGAACGTAGAGAGAGAGATCTCTGCCTTAATTTTAATTGTAGTGCTAAATTAATTTTTTTTCAAAACTTATAAATAAACTCCTAAATTAACTCGCACGCTTTTGACTACTAATTTCAATTGCCTCGCTCTTTAATTATAAAACAAAATCCAAGACAAAGCACATCAATTCTCAAATACTCAAAGCCAACCAAAAAGTACGAAATGAGGCAATAGAGCTCAAATAGAAAGAGCAGGTGGTGCAAGGGGAAGCTAAAGGACTTTGATATTTTTGCAAAACCTATACAGCTTACTTACAAAGGGAGGGATAAATTTAAGAGCGTGTTTGGTGGCTTCCTCTCAGTGCTCGTCTTCCTTTTCATATTGAGTTTGTTTGGATACAAGCTCAGAGATATGATACTCAAAAACCAGTCACAAATTTAATTCTCTATATCCTTATCTTATATCTTATCATAATAATTCAAATTAAGAAGAATACTCTCACGAATGTCAGTAATTCATTCACGCCTCCTGAGAATATCTCACTCAAGAACATTTATAATAAATATGTGAGTGTATATCATATTTAGCATTATTTTTATTTCGTTTGCCTTCAAATTCTCAAATTATTATGGAGATACTGTGCTCAATTAAATTAATGGAAGTTATAAAGTTTAACTTATTTCTTTAAGTGCAAGTAGACCCTAAATACGGTTAATTGATGCTGCGTCAGTTTGAAATATAAATAATATAAGATGGCTCAGGCAACAGAGATTTCTTAACTTTAGATATTCCAATATCATAGTGCAAGATCGGCAAGAATTTCTTTTATGATCAAAAATTCAAAAAATTATCATGCTGTTTTTAAATGTGATGATAATCCTTAGGAGCTAGAAATGTATCACATCGAGGCTTACTTATGCCCAGATTTATTTTATAAAAGAATCTTTACTTAAGAATAAAATATATTGCTTTTATTAAAAGTATTTCAAACTTCAAATTTGGAATTTCCAGAGAAAATTGGTAAGAAACATAAAATCTCCTGGAAAATAATTAAATAAATATTTTCAAAAATTGAATAACAGCATAAATGAGAATAATTCTTTATTAGAATATTATCAATTTTTGAAATACTTTCGCATAAAATTCAAATATAAATCAAGGAGATAAATTCTATAAGTAGAGCTACATTATTTAAATTAAGATTGGACTAACTTGACGCTTTAAGGTAACTGGTATGCACCTGAGTACAAGGGGCTTACTCTCGTGTTCCAGCGCTGCTTAGGGCAGACTTATTGTGCAAGTGAATAAGATTTCAAAGACTGGTTTTCCCCAGTAGTGCTCTCCTAGATCTTCACAAACTAGCAATTCGATATCAATGAATCATAAAATAAGTGCATTAATTTATTACTTTCGTCTCGTATATTTTTATGAAGGCAAATCTTTTTGGGAAATAAAATTGAAAAAAATTTTTTTGAAGACAAATTATTATTTTACACCCTTTAATGACAAAAAGACGGTAGGGGGTTTCTCAGAAAAGGTTTCTGTCGTCATTTTTGCCAAGCACTTGTTAAAAAGACTGGAGTGATCTTATTTAGCCTTTATTATCTATTGATAAGTAGAGTGTTTCGATAATTAGCTTTTTCTTTCTTCATTTCATAAATGTTTAATTTGAATTATAACGAAGATTAAATACAAGATATCTGGCCCTTGGTAATAATCTGATGTTTAATATACACACTAATTCCTTTAAATCTATTAAAAAATTACAAATCTATTAAGTATTTCGAAATCGCTCACATGAATAGGTAAAGTAGATATAGTAAAGTTACTTTAATCCATTTATAAACTTTATTCATTAATTCTGTTCATATATTTAAAAAATAAATGCATTTTCATAGTCCCAATAGAATAAATACGATATATAGCTACATGACTATGAATTTGATTATTCAAGCTTGATTTTAAATTCATTTAAACTATCCAAAGTAACTTAAAATTATTTTAGATTGTGATAAACATGAGACTGATAGCGACTTAGTTACTAAATAGCTAGGAAAAGAAAAAAGAAATAAAAAGAGAATATCTTTACTAATTAACTATGTAACGCTCATTTATTTGTGCTCCCTAACTTTATTAAATATCAAACTCTTAAGCTCCTTCTTATAGCAATTAAGAATAAAATTTATTAGCGTAATTTAATGAAATATTTAGAATGAGCTGAGTCTGATTAAAGGCAGAGATAAGAGTTTACATCTTACGAAGTTCGAAAATCATTCTTTTAGGAAAGATCAAGCTTTAACACAGCTCTTAGATCTGAAGTAGAAGCCTGCCATAGAGCGAATGTCAACGTTGTGAACTGAGGTAACTAAGTAGGTGCTAATAAAATTTTAAGAGCCTAATCTAAGATACAAATATTTATGTGCAAGTAGATGTTCCTTTAGTAATGCAGTCACACTTGAATTAAAAAGATTCTTCGATAAAAATGAATTAGATATCGTTTCTACCATCGCCTTTAGCTTTATAAATAATGGGATTTTATTTAAGGATTAATTCAAGGCCTAAAATTAGGGTGTTAAAAAGAATTTAATAAAGTATCGCTTATTTATAAATGATCTTTAGGAGTAGAGGTTCTGACGCAGGTAGACTCGGGCTGATTGCTTGTGAAAATTGCTTGATTAATATAATCTAATTTAATTTATGCTATGTTGGTAATATCTTGTAGAGTTATGGAAAAGCTGCACTTTATAAATAACACAAATAAATATTCTATTAAAAATAATTCTGTAAACTTCATACCCTTGATTCCTTGGACTGCGCCAGTGTAGGAAAAATATAGATAAGAATTTACTGAAAAATAGAAGGTTGTTGAAAAAGAGATAAATAATATGAACTCTTGGATTAATTATTACTCTCCACACAATATCGAATTAATTGTGCTACGACTTACAGAAGGATATTAAATGGAGGACGAACACTATTCAATTTTTTTTATTATTTTGAGTATTTTTGTTCCTATGTCGGAATGTTAGGTGCTGGAATTTCAGTGCTCCAAGGTGTCTGCCAATTTAAGACGTTATTTTATAATGCATTTTCAATTTAAGGTTTCAGATTTTTTTGAGAGACTGATGGACTCACTTCGCTCTATACGATCAAATTAAAATAAATTGCCCCCTTTTTAAAAATTCTGACCTATAGTTAATCCACTAAGATCTGTAATTAAAGCCGAGAGTTGCATCAGTCTGGTCGAAGGGCAAAGCGTTGGCTGTAGCGTTATCAGTCAATTGCATAATTCTATAACTCTCAATTTAAAAGGATCATTGAAAACTCTTTTAATTTGATCAGTGACTTGAGACTGATCTATAGTTTTGACTGCTCCTTTATTCATAAACACTCTGAATGAATAGTCCTTCAACACATTAGGATTAAATTATTAAAATTTAGGAGCCCAGTTCGGCTTAACGAAGACGGAGTACTTGCCTGCCTTCCAAGTGTCTCTGATGAAGCCGTAGTGCATGTACTCATTAACTTTAAAATCATAGAGGACTACTCCATCTTTAATAATTGTAACGTACGCCGAGGTTGATAGAGTGCGGCAACCCTCAGGGTACATTCTTATTCATTATAAAATCATAATATATGTTTTGCTTTCTAGAGTTATAGAAGTCAACTCTAATAAAAATCTCTTTTAAACTCCAAAGAAGCCGTCTTGTGTCTTCTTGAGTGTGAAGTTGAAGTAATCTCCAAAGTTTTTAGCATCATTGAAAACATTATGAATTAGTATTTGGCAATATTTATTTAAAGAAAACAGTTGAGACTGTAGAGTCGTAGGCATCATTCCAGTAAATTACTTGAACGATGTAGAAACTTTCATGGAACTCATTCTGTTCAATGAAGTAGACGCCGTCTTTGGAATTGTTAACATAGGGCACCTCAAAAATATCGAAAAGTAAGTTAAATTCAAAGTCTAAACCTGAGAGTAGAATTTATTTTTAGTGTCATTCCAGAGAGGAGACTTTAAAATATAAAGTGTTTATTTTGCTAACTCATCACTCCAGGTTCCATTGAAGACACTTTAAATATTTATTAAAGATATTAAATTAAATTTCGTGTCCTAAGTTTAAGATAGATCATTTAGTGAAAAATATAGTCTGTTAAAAAATGAGATTCATCATCCTTATATTTCTTGCTTCTTTAATAAGTAAAAGTTTGATAGATTTTATCATAAACTCAAATTCTTTATCTTTGTTATTAAAAACTCGTTTAAAAGTTTTATTTTGTTAGATAAAAACTTTAAAAAGAATTTATTTATAATATATAATTTTCTCAAACAAAATTTGAGCCTTAATAATTTATTTGTGAAGACAGCATCATCTTTCCAAGGGTTTCTGATTCTGTAGAGTCTCGCGTATTCTTTCTTCTTGCTGTCGTAAACTATATGGCTGGAAAGAATAGTGTAAGCCTTTCTAAATATACATTTTTTAAAGCATGGCTGGTGGGCAGACCGTATTTATTAAGTGGCTCATCTTAAAAGCCATTCTTATAACTAATTAAATGAATAATCTCCATCGACTGCTCCCCAAATAATGTTATTTCATTTATCAGTAATTATGTGAAGTAATGTACTTATTCTTATCAGCGGCAGCCACTAGGTTCCAAATGCTAGTTGAGTTACCCCAAGGTTCCTCATCTCTGTTGAGGGAAGTCACTGGAGACCCAAACAAGAATTGGAAAACTTCATCAGCGTTGCCTCCAGAGATCCTTGCTCAGAAATTAAGAATTGGTGCTAATTAGCAATAAATATGTGATTGCGTAGTTTCCGTGCACCTTAGCCCAAACCTTCTCAATGAAAGGGCCCCAAAGAGATCCAGTGGCAGAAAGATGGTCAAACATTAAAGTAGAATAACCTTTGTAGAAGGGCAAATAGTCATCTATTACGATATCCATCTCTATTCCCAACACTATTTAATAAATTAGGACAAGTATAATTGCAAATCACTCTCCCTTTTACAACTACAATACCCTCTTTAGTAAAAGAGATCAATCAATGAATGATTAAAATTTGATTAGTGTAGGTGGGGGTCACAAAGATTTGCTTTACCCTAGATTCCCACTCAGCTAAGGCAGAACAGGAAGCAATAAAATAGCAGTCTCCTAAAATACCTTGCTCCATTTTTAATTCAAAAGGAGTGAGGACCTTTTCTCTACTGAAAAAAAAATTTGGTAAATTTTCTTATAAAATTTATATTTCTTTTAACTAATTTATTATTTTTAAAACCTTTTTCTATTGGCCCAAACCTAAAAAAACTTTTTTCTTTAGCAGTTTTTTGTCATAAATTTAAAAATTTTAAATTTTTTCTTTAAAAAACTCCATTTCTATAAATATATTTTATGCCTATTCTTAGGGACAGAAACAAATTCATGATGCTCATCTCTATGGTAGTTTAGTAAAATATTACTGATAGAATTCTTTATATAATATTTATTGAGGACAGATATGGAACAGTGCGTAAGTACCTTAAACAATCCTTATATTCCGCAATTTTGAGAATAATAAACATTTAAAAATATACTTTGGCAATCTTTAGAAAACAGATTTTCTCGAATTATGAGTTAGATTTCTAACTAAAAACTGTTTGTCTATTTAATAATATGAAGATGAGGCGAAAGAAAAATTAATTAACGCCTTCTCAATAGCAAAAATTAGTATAAGAAGTTGAAATTTTCATTTTAATATTCTCTAAAGAATTTTACTGTCCTTGAAGCCGCCCTCCAAATGTTTATATCCATGTCACTTGGCGAGACAATTTATTCTCTCAAAATAATGATTAGAATAGACTTTGTTGGTGCTGCCAAAGAGAGATGCAGTAGGCAGCTTATCTCTGGCTCTTGCAACTTCGTAGTTGCTGAAGGAATCTTCCTAATCAGTGTATTGAGGCCACCACATGCCGTCAACAGTCAAGTCAAAATCAGGGTCTGTGAAACTTTTCTTGCTTCCAATCATTAAAATAATAAAAATGTTTTTAAAATATTTAAGAAGATTAAACACAAACTTGTGAATTAAAAACACCCTTACTTGTATTTACATTTTGAATGAAAAAGGTTTT
>JAJKFJ010021950.1:0-10722 GCA_027382625.1 Tetmemena sp. SeJ-2015 | reverse complement strand
AGCCTCTTGTGATTCGCACCCTCTCCTAACTAAGTTCAAGTTATCTACTCAAAATAATTCATTTTCATCCAGCAATATAGTAATTAAATAAATTTATCAGTGAGGAAAAACAGAAGAGTTTTGCTCGAGTTGCCTAGTAATTCTAAAGCGCGCTCCTTCCCCACATAGCTAATTATCTCATGCGAAATTAAAATATATATTCTCATTGATCAAATACTTGGATTGAATCTTTCCTACTTTAATTGCCATCCTCTTCTCTCTTATTTCAAATTAAATTGTAAATAATTAAACAATATAAAATCTTTTAACTTTTACAAACTGAGAAGCAAGATTATGAACAGTGGCTTTCATATTTTCAGCTCTCACTTTATGGATTGATTCGAGATTAGAAATTTTAATCTCTTCATCTTAGTAAATTCCCATCTTGGTGGATATTCCATTGTCTTCCATTGCTAAAGATTTAAAATTATAATTTTCAGATTCTAGTCAAGTATTACTCTAAGAGTAACATTATTTAGAAAGATAGGTAAGATATATAACGATTAAGATAATTAATAGCAGATTTATTGCTAGCTTCCGCTCTGTAAAAGGGAAATTTTTTAAATTTTATTTTTCAATTAAATAGGAATCAAACCTCAAACCCCCTAATTAAAAAAAGTGAAAAAATTTTGTGTATTTTAAAATTTCTTTTTAATATTATAATCATGTAAATTTTAAACCCCAAACAGGCAATCAAAAGTTTCTGGGAAAGGTCCTGGTCTTTAATTTTCTCTAAAATTTTATACCTTTAAGTGTTTCTTTTAGATAACGGGAGTGTTAGGTTTTTCATGGGGTTGTTGATTATTATTTTGTTTCTAACTTTTCAAAGGTTCTGATACCTTGTTATCTTAAATGTCTTGTTGCGAATTATTGCATCATCTTATTTCAACACAGTAGTATTCCTCTGGTTTATATGTTTCAAGTTGTTTGAAATATAGACCAAATTCCACTGACTAAAGTTGAGCCAAGTCTGTCCTAGGGAAGTAGCCTGCAGTTCCTTGCACGATGCCCCTAAATTTTTTCTCTTTTCAACTTGTTGAAGTCTATGCAGTTGCTGATGGTTCAAAGTTTTCATGATGTTCTCGGGTTGGATTTGGGCCGAACCCCAATCATGAAACTCCACCCTCTCAAAACGAGGTGGTTAGTAAGCAGTAAGCTGTACTTGTTGCACCTCGTGGAGAATTTCTTAGTGTGATTCCCTTTTAGGAAGGGAAGGCGATGTAATCATATCGAAAGAAAAAAAGCAAGATGAAGAACCTACTCTAATTTTTCCCTCGTTCCCCAACTGTCAGTTCGTTCGCAAATAAAGACCCTCTCTTCCTTCTTTAAAGGTATTGTAAGGGAAGATTTTTGTAAGCATATTTTTTATGGGGTGTTTTCGTTTTCGCATCAAAGGGTGGGGTAATTTTGAACACACTCCCCCAAAGTTAAAATCTCAAAACAGGAGTCTTGCTTTTAAACTGAAAATTTACGAACCCTACACTAAAGGGTTCTGATTCATGAACTCCTTTTTTTCCTTCCCTTGAGTTGAACTTGAAAAGGGAGGTTTTTCAATAAAATTTTTAAAAAGTTCTTTTTAAAGTTTTCCCTGTTTTCTCCTTGTTTTTGAAAAAATAAATTCGCTAAATTGAAGGATAAAGTCCACTTTAAAGCAATAATCTTCTTTTATACCTTTTCCCTTAGGTTGAGGATATTGAAAACTGTCGTTGCATTTCGCATTCAAAAAAATTTTTCTCCTCTTGATCTCTGGGAGCAGCAAAGGAGATCAGGTGCGATAGTTTAAACGCCCCCGTTCTCAACTCTTGGTTGACAATTTAAAGCAAGGATCTTTTTCTGGCTCAAATTCAAAAAGCTTCCCTTGCACTTAGTGAAAGCATCTTTTTTGGGTTTTTTCCCAACTTAGTTTAGCTTGTGTTGCTAAGGTTGTACTTGTTCTTAGCTAGGTTGGTTGCCCCTTTAAAATTTAAATTTTTAAAATTTTGAAGGCCCGCCCCTTATTATTTGTATGCTGGTTTCTTTTGCGAGCATCACGAGAAAAATCAGAGTGCAAAAATGTAGTTATTGATGTTCTTCATCTTTTTATTTATTATTAGATGCCCATTTTATCTTTATTTGCTTGATTTTGCTCGAATTGTTCAAAACGCAGTTGTATGTACTAATTCGTTGGCAACCATGTTAGTAATGTCGAGTCACGAAAGGCTTAAAAATAGCTGCTACAATTTTATTGCAACGCGATTGAACTGCACTTATTAAGTTGCAGAACTTTGATTGCTATAATTAAGTTTTTTTAAGTATAAAATTAGTTTTAAATTTTAAAGGAGCCCCAATATAAAAAAGGGGCTCCATCTTTACAAATTGCCCCTGATTCGTTTTGTTCTCTAGTCTATCTATTTCAGCTTTCATCCCATAGGATTCACTATTAAATAGTAAGATTTAGCTTCGTTCGGGTTTTGATCAATAATAATAATTTTTTTAAATAAACAACAGTATCGAGAAAAATGGTGGAAAAATTGAATGTTAACGTTAAGATGGAACGAAAATTTTAGCAACAGGTTCCCAAGAAAGGGAAAATTACAAGTACCCCCTTAGAAGGTAAGAAGCTCTCATGCTATAGAGTAAAAAATAAATTTGTTGGTTTTTTCCCAAAAAAAAGTAATTATTTAAACACAATTTATTCTAACTTTTTTGGTAATATTTTTGTGTTTTAACTTTCTTTGTTTACTCATTATAGTTATACAGTAAATCGTTCCATAATATCACTTTTACTTTATATAAAAATGTATCATTCAAATATCTATTAATTTATCTATGCCAGTTTATTAGTAACTCACTGATCTACAAGCCGTTCATAAGAGACAAGAAAGCAAGGATTATATTTTATACTAATTAGTGAAGATGAAGTATTATAGAATCTTATCTTTAAATATCTGTAGATATAAAATTGATATCTTCTGCATCTTTTGTCAGTCCTCTCTCTACTAAACCTTTGATTGCCTTATCATCATAACTTTATTTATTTTCTAAATTTGATTGCATAATCTAAGGTCAACACAATTGTTTCGAATATAAAAACTGAATAATCAAGCTGGAAAGATGAGAAGGGTCTATCCTTGAATAGCAGATAAACGTCTGGCTCTAATTCATAATATTAAATGTTTAAGCAGAATATATTTAATTATATTTTATCTATCCTTATTTAGTGTTTAAATTATAATAAAAAACAAATCTTAATGTTGATTTTTAATGTCATATTATTGTGATTATCAAATTGCGATATCATTTATTTTAAAGTGGTGAGAATAATATTACAAAAATAAATATTTCTTTAAAAAAATAAAACAAAAAATATGAGCTGAATCATTCTTGTGGCTTTTAATGATAATTATAATGCCACGCAAATGATTTCAGAACTGCTAAATAAAAATTTTGTGTAATTAATCACCTAAAATTTTTAATTAAAAGTGTTTGAAAAAGGAAAGAATGAAATTTAATTTATATAATTATTTATTAAAAAATAGGCATCCTATTCTTTAGAAGAGTAGTAATTGGCCTAATTTTAATTCTGAAACTACCTTTTTTGCCTTAAAAATATTTGAGAGAGTTAAGACAATCCTCTGAATAAATAATTTAAAATGACATTTTACGAATAATAAATTTTCAAAGAGAAATTTCAAATGATATTTTATTATTTATTTTGTGAAATTAGTCGAAGATTAGTTGCTATTTTGAGTATTGGAGGTAGTATTCTAGGAGGTATTAGTTAAATTTGATAATTGAAAAGGAAATTAAACTTGATAGCAAACATCCTTTTAGAGCGAATGTCTTCAACTATTCGGCTCCCGAAACGTTAACATTAGAGGAGAAGTTAAAATCTTTTAAACTATGATGCATTATGACCCTACAAAGCGACCCATTCGTTGGTCACTTTGTGTCTAGTGTGCGTAACCTGAGTAATTATTGCAATGATCAAAGAAGTTTTTACTTTTGGGGTTGAGGCCTAGGAGTATGGACCTAAAAACCAATAGGGGATCCGCTTCCCCTGTATAAATTAAGTCCACCCCACAACAGGAAACCTAAACTATTTTAAGTGAAGAGATTAGCCTTGCAGTAAGAAAAACGCATTTTTAGTTTGCTTTCTTCCCCTCACCTTGTCTTAAAGAAGTTGGAGACGAGGGATGCCCTGAGTTTTATATGCAAAGTAATCCAAGGAAGTTTGCATCTTCCTAGGTTTTATACAACTTTGCTTCATTGAGTTTCAATGGCAGACTATGACACTCCCTCTCGTAATCGCATTGGAGCTATGTCTTAGAACGAAATCTAATTCACTATTTATCTTAGAGAACTTGTCTTACTTCAGAATGACCTCACTCTTTCAGAGCAGAAGCACCTCTTCATCGCTCAGTGATACCTCAACTTCCATCAAGACTTAACAAGGGCTCACGGTGAAGCATACATCGAGCGCATGGCATAAAGTTTAAATTTACGTTTACAAGAAGTGACTATAGCTAGTCAGCGCAATCAAGAGGGAATATTGAGTTAACAAATTTACGATGCTCACGAGCAGGAGCGAGAAGGCGTACATGGTCTACCTCCACGAAATGATATTCAATCAGTACCATGCTGCCATCAGGTCTTATGCTAAGCCTTACCTAAATTAAGAGCTCCTCAAGGAGGGGGATTAAGCTCGACATAATGGCTTGACTAGACATGATAAATTCGCTCACAGGTTTAGAGGAATTTTTCCTTCGCGAGATGTTGATATCTAATTCGGTTACCACAACCACTGGAAAGGCTCAAGGTGCTCTTATTCAACCTAAGAATTCATCATTCTCGTTTGGTGACCATCCATGCTTGCGGAATAGAGAGCTTATCTTCAACGCTCCGTAATCCTCTTGCTTCAATCTCATTGAAGCGGAGTTTTCAATAGTGAGAGGCCACTACAAGTTGGCACTCAGGCAAGAGGATTTCAGAGTGAGCAAGTCTCATCACATAGACTTCATAGCTGGCGCTATTCGATCGATAGAGCAGCTGGACTGACAATGCATCATTGCAGGTGGAGTCAGTAGAATGGAAGACAAAGTAAGGGAGTTGAAGTGATTAGGATTAATTTATATGCAACTTAAGTTTAAGCAATCTTTTTCAAACTTCGAGCTAACAATCTCTTAGTAGGAGGTGGCCTCAGCAATCCCATATTTACATCAATGGGCTTCATCCCATCGATTCTGTTCCATGCAGTAAGCAAGTCTTCCCTTGCTCCTTCATAAGCACAGATTGTCTCAAAACGCTTGCGCTTCTTCTGCTGACATTTCTCAGTAGAGTCACCTTCAAAAATGCTTAGGTTATGCCCTTTTTTATAAAGCATAAATTTAGGAGTCTGAAATTTTTCATTAAATAGTAGGGTTTAAACTCAAGACTTTGAAGTATATCGTGCTAACCTCGATGATGTCTAACTTCTCATCTTCGAGTCTATCTGACTTTCTGAGCTATAGCAGCAAGGGACAAGCTATTATTGGAAGTCTCCTCTGAGAGTGGCTAGTGTGGAAAGCATGTAGCTGCATTTGGGTAGCCCGCCCATTTCCTCACAGTAGATCAGATAGCTGACCAGCTCCTTGTCTCATCTCACCATCTCGAAGATTATTGCAGCAGATAATTCAGGGTAGTTTGGAATGTTGGTTTTGGTGAGCTCCGCCATCCACATCAAAAGCTTTTACCTTGAAATGACATCTATAAGGAAGCGGAGGCTTGTCCTCTTCTTGGAGGAAATTTGATAGTCAGTAATAAATAGGTGGAGTAATCTTTCAATACTTATCTTTGAACTTGAGGTCCGAGTCCGAGTCCGAGTCCGAGAAGAGATCTCCTTTGGAGCTGAACTCCGATTCCAGATGCTATGTGAGTCTGATGATGCTCGTGTAAGCTCTCTGGTAGAAGTTCATAATGACTAGAGTCAAGTCCTGTCTATCTGGTCCTGCTTTAAAATAATTAACTGCGTTACCTAAGCTTAAATTATAGTTTGGAAACTTAATAGTAGAGCTATTTCTATTAGCTTAACTGGCGAACTAAGTGAAGCTATTAAAAACTTTTGTCCATGAAGCAGCATAGTGGTGAAAAATCTAGACTCGCACTGGATAGGTTTTAGTGGCTGTCTGCAGCGAGCTCAAATCTCTTGAATGGCTTGAAAGTCTAAAAAAGAAATGAGATAAGGATTTTGATGTTAATTTATCAATGAAAAGGCATGGATTTGGATATCTCATTGATGGCATGGATTTTGATAATTTAAACATGGAGAAAAGTATGATTTTGGACATTGCTTATTGAAGAAGCTGGGGAGCACTAAAATCAACTTTGGGCTGAGTAGAGTGTCTACTAGGCCATGGTACAGTGGATGACAAAAGTTTAAGTGCATGATTATTGAATAGGCATAATTGACTATTTAATATGGAGAACGCAAGCTAATCATAAGGCGCTTATAGCATAACCCATTGCACTTTGCTGGCGAATCCTCTGCAGAATTATAGCAGCAGCTTGTCTGGGCAAGGAAGATTAGTGGCTTAGAAACGAAAGGAAGGACAATTTTGCTCTTAAAATTGTCAGGAGGAACGGCTGTCTTGAAGTAGAGTAAAGGGAGAATCCTCCGTGAGCCAGATTTCTGCTCAGGTTTAGAGAGTATACAAACCCATGGAACTTAAGTGGCATGCCGTGGTACATGAGCTTGATTAAGGCTTCTACCAACAATTAAAAATCAGATGCGCATATTAGTGCAATCTCTATTTTTATGAAGAGGAAGCGTTCCCTACTATTTAAGCCTTCAAGGATATAAATATTTAACTAACAGTTTTTATCGTTTAGACAAATGAAGTCCTGATTAAATAGTGCGAGAGAAAGAAGGAAAGAATGTAAATGAACGCCATCCAATTGTTTATCAAATATAGGCCACCAGTTCTTTTCTTTGGAGCTGTCGCTACTGGCCTTATTATGATTTCTACAGCTGAATATTTTGCTCTTAAAAATAGGAATTGATGCGAATTTTTTTCATTCACATCATAAAGACAATTTCTTTAATTATCTTAATAAGTATAGGATGAATACGAATGCAGAATTGGAGGTAAGATATATTTGAGATAAATTCAATAGTTGACGTTGATGGAAGACTTGATGTCAAGATGGTTAACGCCTAGATGAGTCATTTTTTACTCCTAAGTTCGAAACCCACAGGTAAAACTCTTTTTTAAATTTTTTTCTGACAAATATATATAGCTGCAACAGCAATAGTAATAACAACAGTAGCAATAACAGTAGTACAAATATTTGAAGGGATATTTAAGATGACGATGAAGAAGAGGAGGATGATGAATTTTAATTAGCGGAAGAATAGTTTGAAAAGAGGAAAAGTTTGAAAATAAATAAGGAATGTTTACAAAAAGTGAAAATGAAAGCTGATATAGTTAGTCTCAAAAGTACGCAATTAAAGATCAAGGCAGTTATAAATCTAGAGATGTATTTATTAATTAAACCATCAGATCTTTTATACATCTCTTTTTAACAATCTCTCTAATCTATTCATATTCCACCTATAATTAGATTTTCCTCATTCTCAAATTTAAGAGTAAGATTTTAAAATGATATTTAAGTAGTGTGCAAAAGATTTTCATTTTTGGAACTGTGACTAATCATTGAAATTATTTTGTAAATTTGAAGCAGAATTCTAGAGAGAATTGTTTAAGTTGGAATTATTTAATCTATTCGTATTTGTGTTCTGTGAATTGGAATGATTGAACAAGGAGAAGTTTGATTATTAAACGCTCTAAGAAAAGCCCAACGAATATACATGTGAGGGTACATGCGGCTACATTTGAGAATTATTTTAGCTATCGAGAACCCAACCACCAAATCCTCTGGAAGGTTGAGGTTAATAATTTAGACTATTATAGGTGCTAAGTTATACATTTTTTGCTGGATTTGTTTCTGTAGAAGAGAAAAGAGGATTTTACTAATTCAGAATTGATTATCAAAAAAATCAACGTAAAAAGAATTGATGATCTGCCAAAGATGTGTCTATCTTCTTTATTTTTTATTGGTTAGTTTTAAATTCCATCGAATTTTTGGTCTAGTTGCTTAAGATACTCCAATAACTTTAAAAATTATATTAAACCTCACTTCACATAATATATAAAATAGCAAAGGACACTCTTACTAGAGGTAGCACAAAATATTTTAACTAATTTTATGAATTTAACATAAAGGTAAATCCTCTCTTACTCCTATTATATTGCTGCTAACTATACATTCTAAGCCTCAATCTTTATGCTATCTCCATAGATCTTTTTTAAAGTTTACAATTTTTATTATCAAAATTATAAGGAAAACTAAATTAGAATTCCTGGAGTGCAAAGGCTCCTTGAAACTTGACTGTGATTTTGAATCCACTAAGTATGAGTGACCCATTTTGAAACCATTAAGGCTCAGAAGAAGGCCTCTCGATATCTAAAGAGTCATCTGACTCATTAAGATCAGAGGAGGAGGAGGAACTAGAAAAAGATTCTGTAGACCTTTTAAAAGAGGTAAGTTCTCTGCTTAGCGAATGAAGTTCTCAACCAAAATGAAATACTCGTAGATCTTCTTTAAGATCAAGCAGAATATATAATAAATAATTAATGAGTATCTTAAAGATCACATCATTGGGAATATAGAGAATAACCTACCCTCCTCCTTCATTTCTTTTGAAGATTGAACAATCCTCAAAGCCTGTAATTATAAACTTCAATTCACATAAATATCTTAAATATTTCTGCTAAGGAATCAGAAGAGTAGTATTTTCATTAAAGTTTAATATTTAAATATAATTAGTAAACTCCAATTTGAGGAACATTGTACTCTCTTACGTTGCTCAAGTTTTAGAGCAGGCAAAAATAGCTTAAAATATATTCAAAACAATTATTGAGCTCTTCTCTTTAAAATTAATTTCCGAATTAATAATGGTAATTGTATCACTCTTAGTATTTTTAAGCATTTAGAATGATCAGCTACTCAAGGTTATGAAATAAATGTAGAAAGCCTTTCTCAGTTGATTTTAAATCTGCGAAGAATTTTTTCTTGTATTCAAGGTCTTCTTCACCTTCCCCTTCTCCATTCAATAAATATGTATGCAGTTAATATTAAGATAATAATTTGTATTATATTGACTTGGAATTTCATTTTCAAACTCTTCAGATCCTTCTTTGATAAATTTGTCTTTAATTCGACATTCAAGAATTTATGTATTCTTGGAGGGAAGAAGATTCATAAATTCGCAGAAACCACCTAAGCTCTAGAGCAAAAACCCCTCCGCTTGAATACATTTGATCACAAGGTTTTCGAAACAAAGCAGCGATAGAAATATTTAATAAAATGACTTAGATTCAAACCAAGAATTTTAAAGCGATGAGTAGATGTGGCTGAAGTTTACAATCAAATTTTTAAAGATAGCGTGCTCAGTTGCAGGGATTGCCTATTCCTAATCAGCTACATTAGAGCACATTCACTTAAAGTAGATAAAAGTTTGATAATAAATATGAACTATTCTAATTTAATTTCATCCATATATATTAAAGGGAGTCTTTTTAGTGATCTTAGTTCAAGGGTCGAATTGTTTTCATGAGACAAGGATGAAGATTATTATTCCTGCGATCAATCCCCTGATTCAACTCTCTTTAGCTGAAAGAAAAAGTTTCGTCCGCTTCAATTTTCAAAGTTTGCAGAGATTCTTGACACAAAGCTAGCAGAAATAGAAATAGATTTACTATAATTTTGTTATTTTTATCTATATGCGAGATTTCCGTCCAAGATCGCTTCATTTCTAATCTCCACAGTTAGATCCAAATAAATTCTTTAAATTCACTAGCTATTAAAAATTAAAGTCCTTGATCTGAGGAGATTTTGTGTTTTTCTTCACTCTCTCAATATGATACTTATTTAAAGAAGAAAATCCAATGATGAATTAAATAAATCAATAATAGGAAGAACTGAATCGTTGTTAAGATGCATGCAGTAGGTTTCATCTATTATGAATTCTACAGATTTGAAGAACTTAGTTATCAAATACACCTGCATTAGCTATTTCGAAGTCGTCAACAGTGCCCTCACTTTAATTTAACTAAATAGACTCTAAAATTAATGGTTGATATTTTCGAAAGGTTATCTTCGTTGTCAACAAAAATTATTTAGACAATGTAAAAAAATAGTCCACATGATTGGAATAGAAAACTCGCATGATCCTACTAAAATATTAATTAGCATATTAGAATTTCCTTAGAATTATATTTAAGGAATAATGAATTGCTCAATTTGGCTGTTGCAGTCCACGAGAATTTCGTTGAACTTAATGGATTTGAACTTTCCCTGGAATTTTTCTACAATTTGCTGTACTTGAGATGTGGTTTGCCTAAGATAGTTGTCGATGTCAAACTTTATGCAGATTAAGAAAATAAATTCTAGTAAGATAGTTAAGAGCTTGTTTGGAATGAGTCGCTCTAAAGCTTAAATAGTTTTCCTCGATTAAAAAATAACTATTCTAGTAATAGTATTGTAAGAATCAGGGGTGAAGTCAAAATTAAATATAGAATCAATTCGTAAAGGTCAAAAAGTCTCCTTAGAATCGCTGGATAGTTCTAGACCTCGCTAGCTGAAAATCCGACCCTCTAGCTAATT
>JAJKFJ010021947.1:0-62435 GCA_027382625.1 Tetmemena sp. SeJ-2015 | reverse complement strand
AAGGGGGAAAAATTTAAGTTGCAGTTGGGTTTTTTCAGAGTTGCAGCTCTCAATTTTCATGAGTTATCTCTCTGGTTTCGACTTCGAATAAGATAAAGAACTGGATAGGTAAAAAACTCGAAAATACTCGGTTAAGCATGCTGTTGTCTTGAGAAAAATTAAAATAAAGCGAATTTTTTTGAGAGGCTAAAATTGAATAAGTTGATTTGGGGTTTTCAGAGTTGCAGCTTAATGTTCATGATGATTATCTCCCGGTTTCAGACTTCGAATAAGATCAAGAAATCTGGATAGGGAAAACTCGAAAAATACTCGTTAAACATGCTTTTTTGCTCTTGAGAAAGATCTAAAATCACAGCGCAAATCAATTTGAGGGGTAAAATTAAATAAGTTGCAGTTGGGTTTTCAGAGTTGCGCTTTTATTTTTCATGATGATTCACTCTCTGGTCTTAGCTTCAAATAAGATCAAAAAATTCGGGATAGGTGAAAACTGGGAAAATACTGGGTTTAACAGCTGTTGTCTTGAGAAAGATCTCAAATCACAGCGAAAATCAATTTGAAGGCTAAAATTAAATAATTGCAGGGGGGTTTTTAAAGAGTTGCAGCTCTTACTTTTTATGATGTTTTATCTCTCTGGTTTCAGACTTCGAATAAGATCAAAAAATCTGGATAGGTGAAAACTGGGAAATATGGGTTAACATGCTGTTGCTCTTGAGAAAGATCTCAAATCACGCGCAAACAATTTGAGGGCTAAAATTGAATAAGTTGCAGGGGGGTTTTTTCAGAGTTGCAGCTTTTTACTGTTCTTTATGATTCATCTCTCGGGTTTTTTTAGATTCAAAAATTTAAAAAATTGGGATAGGTAAAAACTCAAAAAAATCCCGGTTAAACATGTGTTGCTCTTGAGAAAGATCCCCAAATCACAGCGAAAATCAATTTGAGAGGCAAATTGAATAAGTTGCAGTTGGTTTTCAGAGTTGCAGCTCTCAATGTTCATGATGTTTATCTTTGGGTCTTCAGACTTCGAAAAAGATCAAAAATTTGGATAGGTAAAAACTCAAAAAATACTCGTTAAACATGCTGTTGCTCTGAGAAAGATCTCAAATCACAGCGCAAATCAATTTGAGAGGCTAAAATTGAATAAGTTGCAGTTGGGTTTTCAGAGTTGCAGCTCTCAAGGTTCATGATGATTCATCTTTCTGATCTTCACACTTTTAAAAAGATAAACTAATCTATATTTGTATCAACAGGAACTGAGAAACTGAATAAATTATTTATTCAAAATTATTTTTTTATTGTTTTTTTTTTAACCAAATTTTTTTTCTGTACTTTAGAAATTTTTTTATTTATTATTCATTTCCCTAATATGTTTTTCTTTTGAAGTTAGCTTTCTATTTCAAAGTAGTAACCTATTTTTTAATTTATTTTATATTTTTTTTAATTAATATTTCAATATTTACATTTTAAGATCGTTTATTTTCTCTTTTTTATTATTTATTTTAATATTCGATTTTTGATAATTATAAATTTTTATTTATGTTTAAACAATAAAAATATACATGTGGATTGGTTTTGACATAATTAATTTAATGAAATCAATTATCTATATTGCTGTATAATTAAGAATTATAATTAAAATTTAGATAACAAGCAGCTTTAGAAGTATATTTTCTGCCTTAAATAGTCGTGTGTCATAATATTGCAGAAAATTAAATTAAAATCGATGATGATTGGTTATAATAATAAATGGAAAGTTATAACTTATAGTCAGTTGAAATCGCTCATTCACACCCTGATCTGCAATTTTTTAAAAAATAATATATCGAATATTTATATAGCAGAGAATTTAATAACAAAAAAGAGAATTAAATTAAATATTTAATTAAAATGGAATAAATGAGTGGTAGTTGAAGTTTATTCAATTTTAACAATTATGCTTGAAATTCTAAGATCATTTATCCTTGCAACATTTGAGTGGAAGCGATCAGTCAAGAGTCATGAGCGCCACAAGTTCTAAGGAAGATCAATGAAGAGTAATAAGAATAATGTGTGAGTCACATCTGGCTGCTAATGGGTACTTTAAAGATGGTTAAAGAATAAACTTATAACAATTTTCGATAAGCTATCGAACAAGCTACAGATCAGGGGTGAATCTGCGATTTCAACAGTCACCATTTTACAACTCATTATTTATTATAATAACCAATCATCAATTTTAACTAAAATTCCTACTATATAAGTTTCTTCTTTAATCAACTTCATATCGCCTCTCCTCAGCGAGATATGATGTACGCAAACTCCAAGTGACCAAATATCAACCTCATAAAAACTTTAGTTGCTTATTATATCGAATGGTGTGACAATTATTTAAATTTGACACGCTTAAACTGCTACTAATTTGTTCCATTTTAATTTAATATATAAATTAATTTAATTTTCCATTAAATTCTCTACTGTATTTAAACATTCGTGGTAAAGATATTTGGCTTTTAATCAATTAATCCACACTATAGGTTAATCAAGATCTTTAATAGAGAAATCAAATCAGGTATTAGTATATTAATTTTAAGTCAAATTAATATATTAAAGAACCATCAATATTGGAGATATTAAGCTTTAGCTAATCAGACATCTCTATATATCAACCTATCAGACTAATAAATAATTAAGATTTTCAATTTGATCTTATTTCTACAACCATCTTGTCAAAATACTTATTTGATTTATTATGTTATGCGCCTGCAATAATTACGTCATTCTCTATGTAAGAAGAAATTTATATTTAAGAAATAAGCTGCATTGTGAATTTCAATATTGGTTGTTTCTGTTGCTCTAAATCAAAAGGAAAAGACATTTCCCCACCCCACCACAATGATCTGTATTCTTTGCATTTATCAACCGTGAAATCTTTATAAAAATAAATTCTACTCAAATCAAGAGGCATAATTTGTGACCATTCTGTATTAGCTTGAGTATGATCCATCCTTTATTTTTTTAATACTTTTAATTTTAAATATTATAATTATAAAACTTTGTTTTTGAATATATTTATAGATATTATAAAACTTTTAAGCCTAGATATTTATAATTTTTATAAGTAATTATTTCTGCTTTGTCTATCTCTAAATATTTTATTTATTCGTGATTAGTTTAATGTGAGATAGATTAATTTTAAAAATAATATACAATTTACAAAATGGTAAAATTTGTGTAGAGTATGGCAATATTTGAGGTGTTAGAATTTCTTAATGTGAAGGAAAAGATGCATTTTCAATGACTTTCACACCTATTCTACGACAAATTGTTTCCACAGTCTATGTAAATCTCAAAAATTGTTCTAATTTAGAGGCTTTTGGTTATAGTCAAATTTAGATTAATATGATAAATTATTATTTATTATTTTATTATACAATGTTTTATAAATAAAGAATTAGTATTTCATTTTTTTAAAAATAATTTAAGTTTAAATATAGTTTAACAAACTTAATTTAACTCATAATTACGAACGTATTTGTATTAGGTTTTAAGAATATTTAAAGCACCTCTTGAAAAGATAAAAATTTAGAGCTAGTAATATTCTATCCCTCAGCAAGCTAAAATCACAAGAGAAGTAAAAATATTAGACTGCCTTTTCAAAGACTTCTGGCTTAGAATATTGTTGACTTCCCTGATCTCAATTATGCCATTCTTTTTCCTTCAGATGTAAATGGAAGGATTCAAGAAGTAAAAATATCTATTAAAAAATAGAGTTGAAACAAATTTAAAATGATATTATTTTATTAAGTGTTTAAGTTCGAAGATCGAGATGGTGTGAACAGATTTCATAAACTAAGCAACCTTCCTGAGCCCAGATATCAAACTCTATTCGTCAAAGTACATAGGACTTTGATTTATTGCATTGGAGGGAGAACAGAAAATTCTTGTGACAGGTATGATAGCTAGATAGATTAATAATATTAAAATTTACAATAATTTTTATTAATGGAGACCTATCACTGACTTCCCAGAATCGTATGCACTTAAAATTATTTTTCTTTTGGGAAGCTTCGCCCTCAACGCAATGGAAAAATTTATTTACATCTTAGGGACAAAAAGCATGCAGGATGAAGACAAAGACCCCTACCTGTGGTTTCTTAACATTGAAGTTCAAGAGAGTGAGCTTGATGCACTAAAAATATTTTATTGATGCACCTTTAACCTAATAGAGAGAAGCTAAATGGACAAAATTAAAACTTTCTCTGACTACTTGTCGCATTACCTTTGGCTTCTATTCTCTTGAGCAGGACAAAATTATCATATTGGCTTAATCAGAAGCCGATAATTTATTTTCATTTTATAATGCAAGCAATTTTGAAAGAATAGTCATAGAATTTGACAATCCTATCTAGAATGATACACCTACTCTTGTTGGATATGTAAATTGGCTTGCTCCCTAGAGTAAATCCTAATTTTCTCAACATTAAGATAACCTCTACTTAGGATCTCCAAATGGAAATCAAGTTTATCATTATAATCTCAAACAATAAAACTAAATAAAATTAAACAAATTAAAAATATTCCTTAAATAGAAGTTAGCAAAATAGATAGGGGATAAATTATATAATCTCTAATTTTTCATTTTAAAATGAATAACTATTATTTTTATACCTCACAAAAAGAGAGTTACTTTTATTAGGTACTTTTTAAAGTTTTGCCTATCTTAAAAATTAAATGATTTTCACTCTATTAAATTGAGGAGGTAAAAAATGTAGGCCTAATTTAAAAAATTTTAAGCTCCCTAAATATTTTCTTGTTCTAATAAGTTCTTTACATGGATATTTAATTTTACTATTGTTTAAATAAGTTTTTTAGTGATCCAAATATAAAAAGTGATTATTACTTATATACAATAAATATTTATTTTAACAACAGCAAGGCTATGCTTATTAATCTCTTAAGTACATTGACTTAAAAGCCGAAAAATAAACAAAAAATAATCACAAGTAAGAGACTGGAAATATTGATAAGGGAGGCAGTAAGGCTTCTTGTGAGGTATTTTGATAAAAAAATTAATTCTATTATTTTAGGTTTGTTAATTAATTTAATTCTACTCATAATTTCAAATTCAATCTCTCTGGAATCCATTGAAGATATTTAAAGAATCTTTTTATTTTTCTAAATTCAATTTAAAATGGAGAAAATTAAGATTATTTTAATTTTGATTATATATAAATTCTTAATGTTTAAGAGGAAATTTTTTTAGCCTCCAAAATAATCCTACATAATTTAATTCTTTCAGCTCACGCCTTTTTTTAGCAAAAACAAATAGGGGATATTATATTTTACCTGTTTTGGCTATAACAGAAAAATTATTACTCAATCATTAAAAATATTATAAAATTAGTGCCAAAATTTTTTTTTAGGAATTCTATTTTTATATAATACTTATTTATTTTAATAAATCTTTCCCTTCTCTTGTACTCTCTCCTTTTTCCAAAATCTGTTCTTATCTGTGATTTCAAATTGATATAACTCTCTCTCTCAATATTAGATTTTAGTGTATATCATAACTTAATTGCAAATATTTTTAACAAATTGTGATATCGTTTTATATAATTAAGTAATTTAATTGTTTATAATTTGTATTTCAAGAATATATATGGTATTAAAAGAACATATTATAAATTAATTATTAAATATTATTATTGCAGCACTTAGATTCTAAATATGACATCGATGCAACTTAAACAAACAGTCCCCTATTTTAGACCAATATCGAAGAATTCCATTCAAAATCCTACTATTGCAGGAGAATATCAAATCAATTAAAAATATTAGGCACCACTCAAAATAGAGAGACCTAGAGGTATTCAAATATAAAATTGTTAATTATTTATAATAGAAGTATTATATTTAATTTGGATGCCCAAAATTATATTGGAACTTTAAAATGCAAGAACAGGGCAAAAAGAAATTCAAATATCAAAATAAAATGCATATAATATTACAATTTTATTTCAAGAATCAGATTTATAAAATGGAATGTTGAAGTAATATATTCTAGTGGCTGAACTTTTATTTTTTTACTTGAGAAGAAATTTTAAAATCATAATTTTAAATAATTAAATGGAAAATATATTTAAAATAATTTAGTAACATATTTATAATTTTATTATAAATCTAAAAGAAATGCAGTCTCAATCTAATACATCTCGAGAACTATTTTAAATAAAAATACGAAATATTAAAAGTATAAATTAATAAAAATTATTGTCATATTACTTTATTTTTAATAATTTAATTTTTGCCTTTAATTTCTCATAAAAGCTAGAGAAAATCTGCTCATTTAAGTTGATATTAAAATTTAGGTATTTGTACTTTATAAATTATATATCTATATCTCGATTATATCGAAAGCATCGAATTTTAATAAAATAAAAATTGCATATATATTTAAATCGGTCAATCTCTTATGGCTTGTAATCGTCGTGAATTTTAGGTAGATTACATAAAATTTAATGAATAGTGCTTGCAGATTAATACTAAAAAGGAAAGAATAGAGAAGTCTGGGAGGAAGTGAAAGTCAACTCCATCTTTGTTTTAAAATGTTTTAGGAATTAATTAGATTTAATTATTCTAAGTGCCTGCCACCTTTAATTAAAAAGTGGTTTATTAATATTTAAGACATTGGAGTTGCTGGCGATTAATTTTTAATGTGATCAGGGGTTTGAGTAAATATTTGATTTAATTAAGATTTCGCTGACTCGTCTTCTGGCACTGGTGCTGTACTACTACTCCTTTCTCATAAACCAGTCAGCGTAATATTTCCAAGCTTGTATTATGTTATTCTACTTCCGCAATTAACTTCGATCTTGAGCTATTAGAGATTATAAGAAAAGAATAGAACGATAAAAAAATAAGAGAGTAATATTTCTCTACAAATTTAAAAATTATCCAGTAGGAAATTAAAAAAAAAGATTCTGATTTCAAATTTTATTCGAAATTAAGTAGATAGGAAGGGATTTAGAGACTTTATCGTTCATTATCTGATCTTCATTTACTATTAAAGCAATAATAGATTATTAATTATAAAAGCACAATTTTTAATAAAAATGTGTTCTTTTAGCATATTTTTGGCTCGATAGAGAATTACAAATAGTTCTTATTCAAATTAATTAAGGATTTCCCTCTAATTAAAAATTATAAGATAAAAACTCAACTTTAAAAAATTAGGTGTTTCTTGAAAAAGAACTCAAATTGTATACTATAAATTCCAATTTTATATTAAATAATGGTATTATTGACTTTCTTGTATGATCTATAAAAATATTTTAAGATTTATGCTTTTCCTAAATTAGGAAAAAGGATCAGCATTTTCCTTAGCTAAATGAGTGGTTAATATTTGCTCTCTAAAAAAATTAAGTATATTTATTTTGCACATATAGAATTAATAAGTTAATAATTTTTAAAAATGAATTTAAGGTCTGGTAATATTATATAGCCTGCTCATTTATAATAGAGAAGATAAGCTAAAAAATACTTTGAATACGAGTAGCAAGCAAATGGAGATCAATGACGTTTCTTATGATATGAGCCTCAATTAGGGTGAGACTCTAATTGAGACGTTAAATCAAACAGAGAATAGTTAGGAATATTCAGATATCACTCCGCCATTGCACAAATGAAGCCTGATAAATAATAATTACAATGTCAATTAAGAAATTACTCCAGTATAAATAACTGAAAAGCCTATTTAAGAAGAGCAAGTGAAAATTTAGAGTAAATAGATAGTTAATTATTAGCCTACAGAGAATAACAGTATAGAGATTAGTCAAAAAAAGATAAAGGAAAGTATATAGCAGCAATAGAATAATTCAAAAGAGATTCAAGAAGCTTAAGAACAAACAAAGTCTATCCTTTAACAAGAAAAGTCTTCTTTCCTTCATCAAAAAATCAGTTTTATTATTTTGAAATAATCAAATAATTATAAGAATAAGCAACTTATTTCAGAGAAAATATTGAAAAGAGAAGAATGAAGAGTAATTTTATAATAAGATCATATGTATTTACTATTATCAATTAAATATTTTAAAAAGAATAAATGTTACTAGGAATTAAGATTTTTACTGACTAAAAAAATATTGATTATTTAATTTTTTCATGTATTATTAAAATTTATTTTCTTTCTTTAAAATGAAATTGAAGATTTTAATATTTTATATTAGTATTTTTTATTTCTCCTTCTATAGATGGATAATGTTTCGGATTAAAGAGAAGTAAGTTTTAGGAATTTGAGGCTTTCCTGTATTTGTGAGAAGTTGGAGAAGAAGTTTCTGTAAATTCACCAATTGCAGATTGATAAGCCTGAAGATTTTCAATAAGTCCAAGGATATTTAATTTAATGCAACTAAGATTCTTCTCCCCAAGAAGCATCTATCATAGTCGTTATAATTATAAAAATATATGTGCTAAATTAGTCAAATATTTGCACTAAAGCATCAAGAAACATGGCTAAAATAAAATTAGGATAAATTTAAGTTAAAATAAATAATATTTGGTTAAGTCTAAAATTTACTTTTTATTAATTTAATATTTTAGTTAGTGGAAGGATATTTCCTTTTTTAATAATTATTTGTTGGTTATTTTATTGACGCAATGTTAAAAAGTATTGATATTTATAGACCGAATTGATTCCAGTTTTAATTTATTTTGAGTACTACCAATTAACGAGCAGATAGTTCGAAAAGACAAATGAAGAGAGTAAAATTTAAAGTCTTCAAAGTGCAAGTGAACACATGCCAATTAATATAATTTAAAATTATTTTAAATGTATTTAAAACTATCTTATTTGGATTAAAATAATATCTAAAAGATAATTAATTATTTTTCTTTAATAAAATAAAAAAAAAAATTTTCCTTTGAATTATATTTTAGATAAATGTTAATATAGCTTTTAAAAATGAAAATGATAATAAGTAAAGTATTATTCAATTAGGGAGCAATAAATATTATCAGAAGCAGATACGGGCTGGTCAAGAAATTCTATTGATCAATAATCAATTGGTAACTAGCCTTGTTAAATAGTATACGTATCAGCCCAAGCAAAGAAGATTGAGGCCATGGCTAATTTACATATTTATTTAACTCCTTACTATAGTAGAGTCCAGAGATCAACTTCCTAAAGCTATCGGGTGGAACAAATATATTAGCAATTAAATTTTCTTAAGAGCTTTTATAATAAAATATTTTATAAAAGCGATATTTCCTTATAATACTTGTGAAAATTTGAATTTAAGTAGCAGAAAAATAAATTCCTCAATCTTATTGCTTTTTAAACTAATTCATTAGTCAAAAGAGAGCAAATAATACTAGTTTTGATTAATTTTTCTTGACAAAGGATGAATATGAAAATCTTCTAATAAAATATTCTGTTTAAAAAGACCTCTAAAATATCTTTAATATATTTTATGAATCGATTTGTGTCAATCAGATCGAAATAAAAAAATTTAAAGTTGAGAGCTATACAAAATAGCGAGATATTGGTCAATAATCTATGCTTTAATCTGATCTAATTAATAGTATTTTTTCCCCAAATGTATGACGTTTAAGTAAAATAACATGAAATTTCTATAAACCGACCCAGAGGCAAACTTCTAAAAAAAAATTATATGTTATTAATTTAATTCAAGGGTTTTTTAGAAGTTTTGATAGCTTAGCAGTTTTAAAATAATGGTTTATGGCTACAAATCATAAAAACCAGCCTAACCTATCCTTTGGCTAGAGAAAACTAAAAATTCATTAATAAGGATTAAATTATTCCAATTATTTAGCTTAAAATAATTTAAATTAAATTTAAAATCAAACATAATTTAAATTAAGCAAATAAATTTAAGGATGTATGGTTTTAAATGAGATGATTTTTTATATCATATAAATGAAAAATTGAACAAGTAAGGAGTTCTTTTTACTTTTATTATAGGTTCTTAGAGTATTAGGATAAATTTAAGGGATTCAAATAAATTTAAGAACAGTTTTTCTTTAAAATTTTACTTGAAAGATAGGTGAACCAGATAATTATGCACCATGCGAGTTAAATGAAAATTTTACAGTGTTTTATACGATTTTTTAGTGTTATAATGTAAATTCTCAATATATAGTTGGAGGATTCTCGCTTAAATTATTAATAAAATACATATAACAAATTAACGAATACTTTAGATAAATTGATATAGAAAGTCTCAACGCTTTCACGCAGCTTATTTTCTCGTCACTATCTAATAATGCCTTAGTTGCATTATCATTCATACTACTGACGGATTATATAACCACAAAATGTTCAATAATCTTTGTACTTGATTGGTGCTTAGAATGATGACACACATTTCTGCATGAATTTGGGTTTTAATAGTATTTTTTTTATTTTAAATTAAAATTTATTTTTTAAAAATATAATTTATCTACTTGAGGATAATATTTTGCAATTTTAATTTAGAGAAACTTTTAAGAGATAAATCTTTCCTAGAGATCATCTAAAGATCATGATGATAAGAATTTTGAAAATCGAGATGATTTCTCATGCGATTCTGAACATTAGTTTCTAAAAGATAATTTTAAATATTTTACGAATTGAATTAGAAAAATGGATTCGCGTATAAATAATCAAGTTTATATCTCATTTTAAAGAATAGGAAAAACTCAAATCGTAGTTGGATTTATTTGCATAGCTAGATTATTTTTTATGAAAAGAAAGAATATCAATTTGCCTCAAACTTATAGAAATTCAGAGTCCTATATTATAAACAGTCTCCGCTTAATTAGATAATAACCTTTACTAAAAATCCGTATCATAACTGTCAAAGCTGAGAAAAATAAGATTATCATGCTGTTATCATTAATTGTGCGATTAAATAACTAAAAAGCAATACCTTTTGATCTCCCTACCTAAGGCATGAGCTGACTGTCAATTGTGAGCATTGAGTTCCATTTAAAATGGATCAACTGAATGGTAGATGAGAGCTTTCACTCTTCTTCCTGGATCTATCTCAATATACACTTTTAGCCATAAGGCGCAATTTCCAGTTTCTTATCGATTCATAGTGTTATTCATCAGGATCATGTAGCATTTTGTAGGTACTTCGAATTTCAAATTCTTATTAATATATTTTTTTACCTTTTTTATGCCTTATTTGTGAGTTCATCTATTCTTCTATTTTTGGAACTTTTATTTAATAATTTAATCATTAAAATAATTTTATTTAATTTTTTAAGTTTAAATCTCACAAACCCTTTCGCTTAAAATATTTTAAACATTAAATATATATAATTTATGATAAATTAAATAATAAATTAATATTTTAAAAATTTCAATTTAAGAGGAAAATCCAGATTTAATTTCATTAACTAAATTATGAGTGCTTTTTCCTTCCTTAAATTTTTTTTGAATTTTCTTACGAATTATAGAGTTATAGAATTAAAACATATCATGGTTGTTATACATTAATTACTAAATGCATTTGTTTATTTATATTCATGAGATTTTGAAACATAAAATTCAATTATCCAATGTTATATTTAGGCAACTTTTTGAAATTAAAATAAAGTATTTTATTTAAAATTGATTATATTTTATTTAATAAATGTATGTATAATAAATATTTTCGTGAAGAGATTTCTTAAAGACTGTCCTAAACTGATATTATAGACGTTTACAGAAGTTAGAGATCGCCTTTGAATGATTACTTTAATGTTTTAAAATTTTATGAAGAAAAAAAATGGAAGTAAGAGAATGAACATCGCCTGGATTCATATCACAAATAAATTATATTGGATCCATCCCACTCTTAATCTCAACACTCCTAAACTCCTCCCTCCTCTTTTTAATCAAGCCTCAGAGATAATAATTTCTAAATTCAAGTTTAAAATGAATATAGAGGTATTAAATAATTTTTAATTATAAATTGAATGAGAGATGATAAGTAGGCAGTTTAATTTATGTAACTGGAATATTAATTTAATAATTGTTAAAGTTGTTGCAGAAGGTTTTGAAGTGCATAACCAATATGGAGGGATCAATATGATGAGAGCGACAGATGATGGTTTTGCAATATAATCTGTCATTTAAAAGGAACATGCTTCTTGAGATTATATGTTTATATTCTTACTTCTGATGTCTTAAAGTTTTAAACTGGGGTGCCTATAAAGATACCCTCCCCACCTAATAATTATGCAAATATCAGAGATACTAACAGTGTAATTTGTGAAGGCGAAGGGTCTTTAAAATATAATTTATTATTATTATTTCTTAGTCTGCGGATTTAGTTGAGATCAAGAAAGAAGAAAATTAACAGACGAACTTAGAACCCATGCTCGAGAATAAATTATTTAATAAATTGTGAGACAGATCCTTCTCAAAAGCCCCTTCTAGAATTTTTATTTTTTTGCTATAAGATTTGTAAATAAAGAAACAAAAGAGATGCTTAGAGAATATATAATAGCTCATAATGATGAAATTATCTTGCAAAAGCTCTTCAGGAAGTTTTGACAGAGAAGAGACAATAATAAAAACAATAATGAGCTGAATCCAGGTTCCTTAGTTTAAACTCAGTCCAAAGGACTCATTTTAATTTAAAGTGGGTCAAAATTATAATTCATTTGCTCTCGATTCGTGGAATATGTAATTGCAGAGATCAAGGAGTAGTAATAGTAATATTTAAAAAGTAGAGATCAAATTTTAAAAGAAGAGAGCAAGTTCTTCAATTTATTTATTGTAGTCATCAGAGCACGAGTATCTTGGCAACTTTCATGATATGAATAAAAAATAAAGTACTTATTTTTTTGCATATTAATCACAATTAATATATCTTAAAATAATTTTAAGAAAAAAATTTAGACTTTTTTATTAGAAATAATTTAATATATGCCAAATGAGGTATATTATGGAATATATTTTTAAAGTCAGCAATTTATAAAATATAGTAATTAGAAAAATCTTTAATGACTCTATATAAAAATTAAATATATTTTTTAATTGGTAGTTTAAATATATTTTTTCTTAAAATGAACAATGGCCCTATAATAGTGATAACATCAAGCAAGCAAGAGTCCCTCAACAACAATCTATTTATAAACAACTTAGAGAAAGTAATACTGATGAGAGTGGATCCGTAAAGAGTTCTAAAGCTATCGGGTGGAGGCAAACACTCCGACGCTTTTATTTAGAACAGATAAATTATTTGAAATAGCTTTCACCAATCTGCATGGATTCAAAAAGCTTATTGAAAACGTGGATGTCTTGCTAATAATAGCTAAGAAAGCCGAGACCCTATTCTCACAAGCATTTTTGGAGATAGAAAAGATACCTGTATTAATATTCGACGATGCGGAGATGTGTACCTAAGACTATATAATTTTTATTGTGACCACCCCTAAAATATGATCTTGCTGTTTTTTTTTTATGCAGGATAACTTCTTCACTTAATTAAAAATATAATTAAAAATAATTAGGTATTTTGAAGAATTTATTAATTTAATATCTTTATCCACAAAGAATTAAGGTCTATATAAATGGAGAATATAAGAGGGTATTTCAGAGAGATTATTATAAGTAAATGACTTAAAATATATTAAATAGCATGAAAGCAAATTTTAAAATTAATTTATGTTTTCTTCGCTCATTACAAGCAAAGAACAAAAGAGAGGACATTGAATCCATAGATCATCAAGCCTTTTAGAGTCCCTTTCATGGTTTTTCTCACTGACTAATTGAATTCTGGTAATGGAGTCACATAAGATAATAAAGCCATCCTTGAAACTAAGATAACAGAAATATGCAACAATACCTTTTCAGTGCCACTCACTTTAGACAAAAAAATTCTATTATAGTTAAAGTGATTTAATTATTTTACAAAAATATAAAACAAGGAAGATTATCAGCTCATGAGAGATACAATTATTATATATTTAAGCTTGATATTTAAAAATTTTATTTCCGTTTTAAAATTCTTCTCTCATTTTCAAATTAGGCTATATTAAAAACCTGACCACCTGATCACAGGTAAGATCCAAGGAGTTTGGCATCAGCCATGGCACTCACGCACACCCCAGCCATCGCCCTTGTCATCTTTCCATTCCCCCTTGTAGACATCTCCATCAGCGCGAGCCTGTAGCTCCGGTCCATGCAGTCACTGATCTTTGAGTCCAGGTGTGCCTCATGGCAAGGCGGGAGGTAGCACCGGCGGGTGCGTGCTTGAATCCCACTCAGGACTGCCCCTTCCCGCACTCTCAAAGTCACCGCTGCATCACTCCTCTCTTCAACGTCCCTTCCTTAACACTGTTTCACTCTCAGCTCTCTGACGGCCCTCACAGTTGACACCGGCTCACACCGACAAGCCATCTCCAGTCCTGAGTGGGATTCAAGCACGCACCCGCCGGTGCTACCTCCCGCCTTGCCATGAGGCACACCTGGACTCAAAGATCAGTGACTGCATGGACCGGAGCTACAGGCTCGCGCTGATGGAGATGTCTACAAGGGGGAATGGAAAGATGACAAGGGCGATGGCTGGGGTGTGCGTGAGTGCCATGGCTGATGCCAAACTCCTTGGATCTTACCTGTGATCAGGTGGTCAGGTTTTTAATATAGCCTAATTTGAAAATGAGAGAAGAATATTAAAACGGAAATAAAATTTTTAAATATCAAGCTTAAATATATAATATGAGGATTAAAGTGACAGTAAATATCAATTCTGCTGCCAAATTAATTTTTGATCAGGCAATAGCATAAGCAAAGGAGGATAAGTTTGTATTCCCTAGATTAAAAAATATAGTTATTGGTTATTTTAGAATTGCAGTAATCTGCGATGACTTAAATGAGAAAGATAAGTTCCATTTTATATTTTATAAGGAGAATAATCTGATTTATGAAATCAATTCTAGCCTTGCTTTAGCTAGGGTGACGAGAACGGAACTGCCTGAAAAGTATCGCTAGAAAGATTTTTATAAATTTTTTTTTAGAGAATTAAATTTAATCAAAGACTTTTAGTAAAGAATTTACTTCAATTTTGGGCAGTTTAAAATTATTTTATTTAATCAGCGATTACGAGTTGCAGCTTACTCGTAAGTAAAATCTAAAATGACATAATACGAGTAATCTCTTGATTTTGTTTTACATATAAATAAAACAGATTGCTCCCTCACAAAAGATTCAGCTATTAAAGTTTCTTAAATAAATGCAGAACTGAATGAATAAAAATATACATTTTTTCTGGCATCTCTTGAATGTATTTTATATACATGTAAATATTTTAACTCCTCTATCCCTTAATTCTTATCTATAGTAAGAGATGGCAAGAAAATTTATAATTTTGACCAGTAAAGATGCCGATGAGAAGGAAAGCTTTGACTACGTAATCCGTTTTAAATAAAACATTGCACTTGATAAGTTGATTGATAGTGCTTTTTTCACACATATATTTTAGCTTTTAGCTTCTAGAAGAAGGATACTAAACTTATTTACGCATTAGAACTTTAGGGGGGGGCCTTTCCTCGTCATCCACTTTTTTCATAAAATATAAAAAATCACAGTTTAGCCTAAAAACACTAATTTTTAAGTCCTTTTCATATTAAAGAGGGCGTATCCTGTCCATATTGCTTAATTTAGAAAAGAATCTTAAAGAAATATTTATTTCACAAAAATTGCAATTTAAGGCATGACAATATCATTAGGGAAAATTAATATATTCGCAAATTTTAGGTCACTCAAGTAATAATCTAATCAAAGTACTCTAAACGACGATAACACTGTCTTCAAGTCCACTAAATTTTTTCCTCCCTTAGAATCATAAACATAGTTAATAATTATATCTCAGTCAATATATTTTATTAAATACATATTGTTCTTTGTAAGCATGAAAAATATGTAATCCCATTTACTCTAGTTCTTTTTTTTAAATATTTCATAATATAATATCAAGGCCTTGATTTTAATTAGCATAGAAAATGTATAAAGAAGTTTAATATATACATTCCTTTGTAATCACAGATATTTTTCTTGGATATCTTTGATCTTAAATATTGAAAACATATGTTTTTATTGTAAAAAATAAAATCTTATTGATATTAAGTTGCCTTAAAAATAAATTTAATTATCTTCCTTATTTTTAAAAGCTAACTGTTTTGTCTAAATATTTTTTAAGGGTGGCCCCTCTGAATTTGAATTAGGATTAAAAAATTGGTGTTTTAGATAATTTTAGGCTAGATAGTGATTTTTTCATAATTTCATGAAAAAAGTGGATGACGAGGAAAGGCCCCCATCGAGCTTTACGAAACTAAAGAATCTCCCAGCGAAGAAATACTAAAATCCATTGTTACAGAAATGTAATCGAGCTTGAAGGAGTATGAGCTATAGATTGGAGAATAAATTTTAAAAGTTGAGAGCGAGAAGTAACTAGAAATCAAACTTGACATCGAGAAGCTCTTCACTAAAACTCTCAAAGATGAATACTATATTGTAACTCCAAGTAATGCCAGACTTAGTATCAGACAGGCTTAGACATTCATACTTGATTAATTTATTTTTGTTGGGAAAAAGTGAAAAATATAAGTAATAAATTTTAGATATTCTTAATAGAAAAATAAAAGCAGAATTGATCTTATATAAAAATCTAAATTAGATTCAATATATATTAGTTCAAAAAAATGAAAATGAGATACTTCCTTAGTAATTTTATTTAAGAAATTTCAAGCACATTTTAAATTGATTGCCCTCTTGTATATGTACTATTAAGCAGGATTAATATGGCATTAATTTATGGTGATTACTAATTATTTTTAAGGATATCAAATTCTGAAATTTAAAAAAATATTATTTAACTTTAAGTTCCTTTCCTCATGATTAGTTAAATATTTAATTTTGCTTCCTCTTTCTCATAAATGCTAAAGCTCTATATGCTCCATATAAAAATTTGATTGTTTGAGTATCTTCTTTTGATCTTATCTTAATTTATTTGCTGCTAATTATTTTTTATGATGAATATAATTTCATAGCTATAAACTGTTAGGATATAATTTCTTCGGTATTACATTAATTTATTTTATTTGCTAAACATAGATTTGATTTAATAAATTTTAAATTGAGTTCTTCGCTAAGCTGAAGGAATAGCACTAGAGCGGCTATATTGATAAAGGCAAGCTCAAAAAGCTTGAATTGCAGCAGAGTCATGTATTTATTATTTTATAAATCCTCTCGAATAGAAATACTAGAACCTTATTCATTAACCAGACAAAGTTAACGTCCTTACTTCAGAAGTCACAAACAAAAAGAAAGCTAATGTCACTATGTTCTTCAGCGTCTTTGTCAAAATTAATCATAGCTAAATTTATTTTACACACTTTAATACATTTAAATACTCATCTATTCATGATCGATTAATTAATATTTTTGTGTTTCCTGACTTTTTCCATCCTTGCATAAAATGGTTTGAAGATTTTAAGAAGTATCAAAAGAAGAAGGACTCCGTAAACCACGTCTGCTTCATGATTTAATTATAAAATTCATGGCAGTCAAAATTCTTTAGGTCTTTAAGTTGATTGATGATAATTTCCTCCCCACCTTCGAACCTATATTGAAAAAGCAACTAAATTTTTTCAAATCGTTTTAATGAATTTAAAAGCCAGATTGTGAACAAGAAACATAAGTAAGCTATAACTCTTAAGAAGAAAGTATTTTATTTTTCAGTCTAAAATTATTTAATTTCAATTAAGAATTGATGAAAATATTCTTCTATTTAAACTCATTTTCTTCATTTTTCTTCTATAAATAACTAAAAGCATTAATAATTGAATAAAAAGTTATCTATATTTGAAGTAAATTTTAATTTAAAGAAAAGGAATTTAAGAGGGAGAAAGATAATTAGGTAAAGATGATTCTGGGCCAAAATTTATTTATCTTACTTTTAATGAAGAGAACAGCAATAGTCAAGATACAAATGCAGAAAGAATATACAATTAATAGCCTGAAAAATAAGGCGAAGAGGCAAAAACAAATAATGCCTCAAATCTTAATATAGCACAGGCTGCCATCGGAAAGTAAAAGAGGGAGGAAAATCAGAAAGAGAGGGAATTCTATAACATGCAGCAGAAAAATTTCCAAAATGATTCTAAAATTCACGGAAATCGAAAAAGCTTAGTCGTTCATAGAGATTACATCAATTGCAAATTCGAGCTAAACTATAAATTTATGTAAAAAATGTGAAGTACCCTTTATATAAATTAGGGTTGCAGCCAACAAAAAATTCTTGAGAAAAATATGATCTTTTTATTTCGTACAAATTATTTTTTGGTTGACCATCGTAGTAGAAATATTATTCCAAAATATTTTATCATTTTCATTAATTGTAATGATTATAAATGGTTGCCTACAAAAATTGATATCAATTTCTATCAATTGAAATTAATAAAATAATATTTTATTTGAGCTATTAACAGAGAGTAATAATCAATCCGACCCAAACTTTTTATTATATTAAAGTAATTTTAATAACGAGCAGTTTCGATTAAGCTCAAATTTGGTTGATAAAGAGGAGGTTGTTTCTCAACTTTAGTTCTACGGACTTCCTATTTAATAAATAACCAATGCTAATTAATAACCAAAGCCCATCAGTATTAAAATTATAAGTTAAAATTTTTCTTGTTTTATTATATAATTGTTATTTAGATATGAATTGTAAGTATCAACATGAAGAATATAATGAACAATAAAATCTCCTAAAAAGTGAGCTTCCTTGCTATTTTACCTAAAAATTGCTGGAGTAACTACCCCCTAGAGAAAACTTTCAGCTTCTTCGGTATACTCCAGGATGAGGATATTCTCTTAAGATTTAAAAGTTGATATCAATTTCTTTATTGATATGAATCAGATGAGCTTCGATTACGTGTTGAAATAGGAAAATAGACAGTTGCTCAAAAACATTATCTTCGTATCATATAAAATAAATATAATTTAACGCGGTGCAACAAAAGTTACTGGTTGATAATAAATTGATATCAGAGAAGGATAGATTCATCAACACACAGCTAAACGAGAATCTTGAATTCACGAAGGTCAGTCTTGACTTTCCAGAAGAATTGTATTTTTAATTAAATGCATTAATATTTTTAGTACATATTTTTAAAGAAATAAAGGTGCCGTTCTCTTCAAAAACCGAATTCTTGGACAAGCTAAATAAACTTTTCTGCAAGTTTTCACAAGTTATTAAAACTTATATTGACTTTTTGTTTATCTTCCATCAGCATCTGTTCTTCTTCAACTACGGTGGGTAGATAGATTTCTACCGAAGAATTTTGACAGGTGAAGTTCCTTTTTCTCGCTAATTCTATAGTATCATAGAGAATAATGTATTTGACTTGCTTATAAATTTTTGATAAGAAAGTAGCAAATGATAAGCGTTTTATAGCGTATAATAACAGACAAAATAATATGTTCGAGTTCATTTACGATATCTCAATCACCAAAGTAAGGGAATAGGCAAGAAAATACGACGAAATTAAGTAGATTACAAAGCTAAATGCAAGAACACAGCCTGAGACAACTGCCAAACTTTATCTCAAATCCTACGTACTCCCCTTGATTTATATATTAGATTGTCAACAAGGACAGATAAGTAGTTATAGATTTCAAGCTTATTCAGGATACCTTTAACTACATCTACTCAAAATATGATTTTAAGCATTTATAGTAAATTCCCAAAAAAGATATTTATCCTCTGAGATGTTCTAGTTCTTTTTTGGAGATGGAAAGAAGCATGCATTGATATAAAACTTGGGTTTGATTCTTCCAAGCGATAAAGTGAAACTAGAGGAAGATAAAGATTAAAAAGTCTAAATTAAGCCTCTGTTCTAAAACAATTTGAAGTTTGTATCTGTAAGTATATATCTTATTGCAGAGTTACTTTAAAATATGATGGCGAGGGTTAATAAAATCTTCCGACCAGTTCTTTAGCCTATGATTTAGATATGCTAAATAGGTGAGATTGTAAATGAGAATGAGCATTTCAAGATCTCATAACTTTAAGGATTCTCAAAATTAAAATTTAGATAGTTTTGGCTAACTTTAAAAATAAAACCATTTACAATCATGAGAAAATAGTATCCTTATAATTTATTTACAATATTTTCAGAATAATATCTAATACCTATAATATCTAAATTGTTTTTTTAGGTTTGCAAATCTAACAATGTCGGATTCCTTCCGCTTAAAAAGTACAAAAATATTTTAATTTCTTTAGCTTTACAAAAAATATCCATATTTCATCTTAGATTTGAACGTAATTTATTTTATATAAATCTACTTCCTGATGAAGAAAATCTTTTATAAAATGTTTATAAATAAAATATATAAGATGAATTTTTCACTTTGTATTGATTTACAGCTATGATTATACTTTACAATAATTGCTTTTATATGAAAATTATTTTTGAGTTGTGCTTTTTCATTAGAAAATATATTTAAAATGTACAAGGTATTGTCTTATATTTTATGAATTGCTATGATATGATATCTAAAATGATTTATTATATTTTATTGTATCAATTAACTATCAATATAAATCATGCTGAGTATATTTTAAGTATCAAATCTTAATTGAAAAGCATTTTTTCTCTCAAATTAATATTTTTCTTAAAAAAGTATCCTATCAATAAAATTTGGGGAGAGAAAGTTATCCAGCTGATTCCTGGCATGTTAAGAAAATGAATCCAAATTTGAATGACAATCAGATTGCTTAGATGTAAAATACTTATTAAAATAAATAAAAATATCTTCTTCTTTAATTTAAAGTTAGTTAACTTTTAGTTTACGCATTAAGATTGACAGTGGCAGAGCATTATAGCAGAGAATATTTAAAAAATCAGAAATTAATAATTATTAAATTAGAGTTTTGTAATTTAAAATCTTATTTTGTCCATGTAGCTATTCTTTAGTACTATAAATTCTTTTGGGGGGGCCTTTCCTCGACAGTAAAATTTTATAATGAAAAAGTTAAGAAAAAAATGTGTTTATAGGATAATTTTCGTTCCTAAATCTGATTCTTCCAATTATAGAGGCCTATTCGAATATCCAAGGCCTCAAATTTTAATCCTAATTCACTAAGTTAGAGGTCTGCTGCACCTAATTAAAATCTATATTTTGAGCTATTTTTTCGCTATTGTAAAATAAATTTAAAGCGCTATTTTGAAATAGTGCAATATTTTTTCTTACATAACATGATTCAGCTATAAGCCCAAAGAAGTATAGCTAAAGACTTGCAGCATTAGCCGCTTAATTATGAATTAAATGTTTGGTCCTATAAAAATGTTTAACTCTTTAAAAATTGCACTTGAAGTTTATTTTACAATAGCGAAAAATTAGCAAAAAATATAGATTTTATTTAGGTCCAGCTGACCTATATGTGACTAAATTAGGATTAAAATTTGAGGCCTTGGATATTCGAATAGACCTCTATAATTGGAAGAATCAGATTCAGGAACGAAAACTACCCTTAAAACATATTTTTTTCTTAACTTTTTCATTATAAAATTTTACTGTCGAGGAAAGGCCCCCCCCATTCTTTTTAATTGTTCTAAAGCACTTTATAATGAAATCGAGAGTCTGAGGTTCTGCCTTTGAGCTTAAAATTGCTATTCCACGCATTTATTAGTTAAATATTTGGTTAGAATTTAATCTATTATTTAATCAAAGATGAAGAAATATTTATTCAAGTATATTTCCTAAAAAAATAAATTATGAAATTCTATAATTTTATATAGTTTATATATCTAATTATTATGATTGGTAAAACATTTTGGTTTTTTAAGAATTATATAGTTCATTGTAGATTAGAAGTTTATAAATAAAGAATTACCCTTAAAAATGTAAATGAGATTATGAAAGCTAATGCAGATTACTTAAAATAAATAACTACTTTAGAGGCAATACAAGAAAATACTGGTAAATATTTTTTAATTAATTAATTATTCTCAAAGCTTGAGCATAATAAAAAAATAATTGAAGCTTAAATTATTATCAAAATATGACGCTCTAAAAATATCTCTTTATATTTAATAAATTTTAATGGGAACGAAAACTCTATTCTCTTAAATAGGAGATTATAAAAGAACGCCTGAATTTTAATTTCTCAAATATTCCTTTAATATTTTGCGAAGAACGGAGTATACCTGGATAAAAAGGAAAATCAATTTCTCTATAAGTGCATCATCTTAAATTAATTTTAATTGCTTTATATGCAACAAGTAGAGACACTTCCTAGACTACTTATTATTAAAATTAATTAAAAGTTTTGATAATTTATTTTAATTTAAAAACATAATACCTCTTAAATCCTCAGGAGAGCCAGAATTATTTTTAGTTTGCTTTAAAGAAGACTAAATTTTCAATGTGTAAAATTGCGAATAGACTTTTGAGGAGGCCTATTCTTTTATGGAGCAATTATTTAATTTTATAGGAAGCTAATTTTATATATTTATTAATTTCTTGCTTCCGACGAGCAAGATACTCAAGCCAAGAAGTTCAAAGAAATGGAGATAGAGGAAGAGGTTAACAAAAGATTTTAATTTAATATAGCTGGGAATTTAATGGAAAATCAAATTAATTTATTTATTAAATTAAAATGGAACAAATAAGCTGCAGTTGAAGTGTGCCCAATTTAAATAATTATTACATCATTCGATTCAGAATGGAATTTTAATAACTTTATATCCTTGCAACTTTTGTATGGGAGCGCTCATTTCAGAGTTATAAGCGACACAAGTTTTAATAGAAGTGATATTTAGTCTTTAGGATAATGTGCGCATCATATCTCGCTGCTGAGAGGTGCTGAGGCGATGATTAAAGAAGAAACCCATATTAATTTTCGATAAACTATCTAACAAGCTACAGATCGAGGGGTGAATCTGCGATTTCAACTGGCACGAAGTTTCAACTCTCCATTTATTATTTTAAACAATCACCGATTTTAATTAAATTTTATACTATAATTAATTAAATAAAAGTCTTGCCTCCATCTTCTACTCAGCAAACATTATGTTTAAATTCAAAAGAAAATAGGGAACTATAAATCTATTGAAAATAACTGTAACTCAGTATCTTAAATGTCACTGATTTCATTTTATTTTAAGAATTTTCATCATAAATACTATATTAAAAAACCTAATTTTGTCTTTTTGAAATTTGAAAAAATAATATATTAATAAGCCTGAAAGCATAAAGTTGCCGATTTTTATCAATTTAAGAAAGACAGAATAAATTTGTTTAATTGTTAAAATTTTGCTATAATTCATGAATTAGCTTATACTTTTAACTACCTGTTTATTCAGAGAGCTGATTTCATTAATGTGAAAACCATTGGTAAAGTTGGAATTTATTTTAACTTAATAAAAATAAGTTATTTTAAACTCCTCAAAATCATAACTTTATAAAAAAATAATCAATTTAAAAATTATTATATTTGTATAAGTTTTAGTTTTATATCAAACTTTTTCTCTTCAATTAAACGATTTTTAGTTTTGATTATAATATATAAATAGCAGATTCTACGACCTTACTTCCTATTATATAAACAACAAAAAGGCAGAGCCCTTCTAAGTTGAATTTTAAATCAATTTCATTTTAAATTGTAGAATTAAATTCAAAAAATTTAAATTTATTAAACAGTTTATCATCAAATGCTATTTACTTGAAAATAATTCTAAGTAAAATAAATAATATAGGTTTTCTCCTTTGATATCTTTGTACGATAAAAGAAAGTAAAAATAATTTAATATATTGATATAGAATTATCTCTTTTCTATAATTTATAATATTGTGTTTTAAATATAAATTGAAGAAGAAAAGAGTAAATTCAATACTAATGCCCAGCCTTTCATTCCAAGGAATAAAAAACAAGCAATTGAGAATAAACTTTAAAAATCATTAATTAAACTTAAAACACAGTTTTATTATTAAAATAACCAATTATTTTTAATCAAAAGTTTGGAAAGAGAAAATAAGTAAAACTTGTTGTGGAATCGAGCTAAATTTTAAAATTAAAAATATTAAGGAGTATTAAATTAGAAAGTTAAAATTCAGGACGACACGAATGGCACTAGGCACCGGTCGCCCTTTCCCTGAAGGCTTTCTGGTTTTGTAATCCATTGGCTGGTGGATGAGTGCTTAAATGATGTAAGAGATAATGGCAGCTTAAGCCCGGGGGAAGGTGATCGCAGCAGCTCACTGGGGAGATAATCAAAGGTAAGTGGTCTCCTACTCACTCTCCTAATCCTTGTAGGCGTGGAGGGATGAGATCTATGGGAAAACACTCAGTCATGTAGTTGAACAGCGAAGCCAAACGGATGCTACTTGAATTTTTTTCTCCTCCTTTTTAGGTCAGGTTTTTTAGGATGGTAGGCAGAAGCCGCGGGCTTCTGCTCAGAGTGTGAGGTGGCGAGGGTGCCACGTGTTTAATATCCCAATTCGGCTGTTTTGCAACTATGTTTCGGCTTTGCCTTGACGTAGTTGCTTATCTTATTCATGTCGGGGCCCTTAAATTCCCTTAATTATTATTATTATTTTTCTATTAAGAAAGGCTTTTATTGATTTTGTTAAGATAAAATATTAGAGAGTAAATAAATAATTTAAATGTTAAAAAAAAAAATTATTTTTATTTAAGTATCATTTTGAAATATAAAAAAGAATATATTTATCTTGAAAAAGCTTTGCAAAATAATATTAAATTATTTTTGAGGATAAAAGCAATTCTACTGTTAAATAAATTACTTCTCACTACAATAATATATATAAATTATTTTGTATTAAAAACATGGGCGTGTCCTCATAGAAAATCAATGATTACTTTTATTTATGATATGCTTTTTTTCATTTTGAATTAAACAAATTGCAACTTTTTTTTAAGATTGGGAGAGAATGACTATTCTGAGAATACCATTTCACATCAGACCAGCTTTATAATACCTATTAGATCTAGATAGGGTTCTATCACAAGCTCCATTATCTAGCTTTAATTGGAATGACTTTGAATATTTTTATTATTTTCAACTTCTTTTTAATTTCATGAATCTATGATAGACAAAAAAGTACTAGATGAGACTAAAAAGAGATTTAATTATTTTAGAAACAAAATCTATGAAATTAGCAAAAAACGGTATCTTAAGAAGTGCTTTCTTGATCAATAATTCCAAACTCATTAAATGAATATACGTGTATTTCATATTCATATTTTGAGAACCAACAAGTTATAAATAAGTATTTAAATATATCTATAATTTTAATTAGCGTAAATAATGTATTTTAAGAGAATAAATATGAAGGCAGCAATAATTTAAGTTTATAACTTATTTTCTAAGTTAAACGAGGTGAACACAGAATTTGACTTACCTGAGTAGATTCTCGTCTCAAGTCCCTATTCCCACGAAAATTACGCTTAAATGCAGACTGTTTGCTTCCAAGTGTCGCAAATGAATGAGATGAAGTAGATTAGGCGTTTCATTCTCGACTTCTTCTCAGGAATAGAAATCTAGGCCACCTCACTTCATCAAACCAAGTACCATAAACAAAGATGCTCAGAACTCGACCTCTAAATTATTTTTATTATCGATTTAACTATTTTACTCTTTCAAGAAAGATTAAATTTTTCAATCATACTGTTTTTATAAGACTGCCACTAGATCCCTCTATCAATAGAGCTGATCAATTCTTTCTGAAGAACTCTTCTATCATTATTGAAGCACTCACTTCACCAACAGCAGGGCAATAAAACTCTCATATTCAAATTAATTTGTATGAAAAGGGCGAATGGTTGACTATGAGCGTCTTGAGTTCTATGGAGACAGCGTTATAAGCTTCTTGGTTATTTTGGAGCTCTTCTTGTGTGGCAATCCAGACTGGGATGAGGGACACTTAGACCATGAGCGCATTAAGAGGGTCTCAAACATGAATTTCACATATGTTAATGAGGATACTCAACTCTTTTAATTCATGATTGCAGAGCAATACTCAAATAATCGATGACCTAATATTTTTAATTTCTTTTTTAAATTAAGCAATCCAGGATCTTCAACGATTACATTCCAGCTGGTTTCACCATGAATGACTATCAGTCGAATGTAAAGCAGAAGCACATCAATGAGATTCAAATTTAAATTGCAATCTTTCTTTTAAGTCATAATTCAAACTAGACTTTACTATCTCAGGTAATAATTATTTTAAGTCTAAATCTTTTAGGAAGCAATATTTCATTTATAAGGTACTTTATTTTAATGGGCAATATTTCCTTGTGAGTCTTGACTGTAATAACAAGGATATAAAAGAACGTGAGCAAGTGGTTACTTAAGAATACTTGGAGCTCTTTAAGCTTTTTCTAAGCCAAGAGGAGCTATTGGAATACTTGCTCCTTAGCTTCCCTAAAGTCAAATACATCATCTAAGAAGAGCGAATTAACCAATCTAGACATAACTTAAACCTAAAGTTTGAAGGCAGGGAACAAGATCTGCGATATCAATTATCTTATGTGCAATTATTTGCGATACAGAATAGCAAATAGGATGATCCAAGAGATGAAGCTCACTCTTAAATAAAAATATTTCCCATTAATTTATTCTTTCCAAGTTGAAGCGGTTAGGAATAGAGTACAACTTAGATATAATAATAGTTTTAAAATGATATTTCTCTGTTGTATTATGCAGAATTCCGCTTTTATAATTGCCTGTTTGTATATGTTCTAGTCTTTAAATTTGTGAGCTTTTAACTTGTAAAAGGTTGAGAAGAAGCTGAACTCAGAGATTCGGAAGAGGCCAAAGGTGAACAAGGATTATAGAAGCGAATTTGCAGATAAGTACAGATACTCTCTTGACTATGAGGAATCTAAGTCAAGTAGAACAGCAATGAGCTATCAGCCCTACTCCAAATTTATTTCGCTTTCATTTTCTTATGAAATATACATTTATTTATAAACCAAACCCTTATTAGCTGGCTAGTAGAAGCAGTTCCAGGTAAAGCAGATGGCGGACGTTGTAGAATCTGTGGTGGGGGCTGTGGCTTTCAAATGCGGGCTGGAGGCTGCGCATAAATTCATCAAAGAAAAATATGCACTCAACAGTGTGAAGGGCAAACCTTTAAAACCTGAGGAGATTGAAAAGAGAGCAAAGAAATTAGGTCAGAGTAGGAAGCCGCTTCTTGAAATGCCGATAGAAGCTCTAAATGAGAGACTCATTTCAAATCCAATTTGATGTTTATTTGTGTAGACTGGAGTATCTGAGAAAGAATACGAAAACCAAGCAGAGTATAGAGGATAACAAAGATAAGATTTCAAAAGTAGAGAGAATCATTGGCTTTGGATTATTAATTTTGCTAAATGCTGCTTATTTAATGCTATGAGTTCAATAATAGTTAGAATTTATGGTCTATTTTATAAAGAAGAGTTTGAGAATAAGAAAATCCTTTTGCAGGCATTGACTCACAAATCTACGAAGGAATCAGTGGCAGATATGAAGGAAAGTGATAGCTACCGTGACTATGAACGACTCGAGTTTTTAGGAGATAGCATACTTAACTTCCTTGTTGCTCAACATTTCTTCCTTAAAACTTGAGTCAAAATTAATAAAAAATTTGAGGAATGTAATCCACATACCCACATACTTAAAATGAAAGTAATTGTTTAGCTTTTAGATTTAAATGAGGTCTTCAGATTTAATTAAATTTTTTCATTTTCAAATGAATAGCCTTAACTTCGCCTCTCTTTGTTTCGTTAGATTTGGTTAAATAGTTTTAAAGTCAATTTATCTAAGCACATAAACAAATTAGTTATGAAGATATGATCGTTAAAGCATATAAACTCAAATTGTAATTTATTTCTTTTTAATAAAACTAACTCAAATAATTTATATTTAACTAAGAACTAAATCCCTTTTAAGCTTTAAATATCCTTTAAAATTATCTAGCTTAATGAGAATTAAAAGGGATATAGCTTTGGTAATGCCCTCTCCCTAAAAATAAACTGAAGAGGAGGGTACTTAGGAGTTCTACAAGCCAAAGCAGCTGCACATACTTAAAACCTCTACCTGTACTAACTTATTTTAGTTAATAATTTATGCTACCGTGAACAATGTCTTGCTTTCTTTAGCAGTAATCGAAAACAACATCCATGAAAATTATATCCTTTTTCTTTAAGCATTTTTACTAATGCATATGAAAACATAATCTATAACTAGCAGTCTTAGCAATTCAATGAGCAGTTTGTTAGATATGTTTAAAAATCCTTCATCTATAATTTCACTCTATGAAATGTGAAATTCGTGAAGGAATAGATTGGTTAAACAATTATTTTTTAATGTAATTTCTGGTGCAGTTCCTACTAAATTAGTTTCGAAGATAAAACAGCTCAGGAATTTGGGAGAGTCTCCCTAGAGATAGCATATTATTGAGGGCGTTTTTCGCTTTATCACAAAACATAAGCGATATATTATTTTCTTTAAATTTTTTAATTTTTATAATGAATTTAAAGCTCTTAGAAGATCTGCTTAAGTATAAAGGACTGTATCTAGTGCACTATTGTAAAATAAGTTCATTTAAATGAAATAGATATGAATTTATTAAATCCTTAATTATTTTTATTATTTTAAATGATCCCTATTTATTTTTAAATAGAAATTGAAAGAATAATATATTTTCCCTTAAACTAGGGATATAAATTTAACATTTAAGATAGATTTTTATTCCTTAAAAAAGAGAAAAATTACTAAGAGACCAATTTTTTTTTAAAAAAAAACAAGTTGAAATAACGGCTAAATAATTGAATATTTTCACTTACATTTTTCTTAAAATTAAGTTTAAAGAGCAACATAATTAAGAGTTTTTAATAAATGTGATATTTTAAAGAAGATTTGAGACTAAAATGAATTATTGATTTTACTTATTTGAGAATAAAGAGTGAGTGTCTCAATAATAGGAAGAGAGTCCGGACTAACTCAAAGCACTATGAGAGGCAGTTCAACTATTTAGAATAATGACGAGATATTTGACAAAATGCTTGGCCTATCTGATTCAGATTATAGCGATGAAGATGAGCAGACCATCTTCTGCTAATACACTCAACAGGATAAGGTCGCTTTCGTAGAAGAATTAACTAATATTGTCCACAGTATACATATCATTTTGTATTTTATAAAGGTATTTAGCCTTTAAATATTATTATTTTTATTAGATAAGAAGAAACTTAATTACAATTTTAAATTTCCCCACTTAATATTATAACAGTATAAACATGGATGACTTGCATGAAGTGAGCCTAAAAATATTCGGCGATGTGTTTGAGAGCATATTGGGCGCAGTGCTAATAGATTCCAAGAGTCTGTAGACGACCTCAGATGTCTTATTTAGACTGCTTGACCCCTACATAAAAGTCTATGCTAACTTAGAAGACTCAAAAAAGGCTATAAAACAATATTATGGTGTGTAGAGTTATTTACAATATAGAAGACTTGCAAAATCACAAGAGAACGATGCTGCTAGAGCTGTGGAACTCAAAGGACTACGCCAAGAAGATCAAAATAACGCACAGAACGTAAGTAACTTTTACAATTTCTCATCAATATAAACTAAAATTCAAATTCGGCATCCTCTTTATAAAAATAAATATTTTAAATGATAGACTTGAGGAATTTAAAGTCTGATGGTTGATAGTATTTTAGTCTAAATAAAATAGACAAAAATTGTTTTATTAAAAAACAGCACCATTTTCTGATTACTTCATAAGAAAAAAAGAGTGCTTCAGTTTTCAAGATATGTTTCATCCATCATTTTATAAAAAGAATTTGAATAAAAATTGGATACTTGCCTCTCTATCCTATGTATATTTGGAGTGCTCAGTTCTCAATGACCATAATTTAACTGAAGAGGAAAAAGAGAATATCGAATGTTGAATAATCATAGTTTATAACTATAGATATTTTATAGATTATGATGAAAGAGTTAAGTAAAGAAATTTAAACTTTTGAGCAATTTAACTCCCATGTTACATCCTTCATTTATTGTTTTATGCAATCATGGATACTCTTGCAATATAAATTTGAGCTATATTATATCTCGATTTTGCCGCTATTTTAAAGACCACTTATCTGTTAAATTCTGATCCATATAAATTCTAATATGGTCCACTATATCTTGCCAGAACCTATAAACACGGCTTTATTATCTATTTGAAATGATTGCTGGCTTTCTTAATAAACTTTGTAGTGAAAACTAAAGTAAAAATGGCGAAGAGGTAGTGTTATTCAAAGGTTACGCACAGAGTCTGGAGATATACAAAAGAATTTAAGAAGGAAGACAAGAACAAGGTGCGCAGCTTCTACAAGGAGTTCTTTTAGTTCATAACTAGCTTCATCCAGCAGTTTGAAAGTAAGTATCCAAACCAAGAGCAACAAAATGAAAGACAAATTTAAACCTATATTACAATAATATATTCATTAAATTAAAACTTGTTCATACAAGTATTATTTCCATTTTTGTTTAAGTTTAAATATAATTTTCATTCAGAATAAATTTTTTGGATAAAAGGATTAAGTTAACGAGTTAAGTTGGATTTAAGGGTTTAGAAGTTGAACTATGCTCAATTCATAGTAAGCAGTAACTTTTATTAAAAAGAAAATAGATAAAGAGAAGAATGTGAAAATCTTTTACACGACTGAAGGAGGAAGAAGTTATTGATAAATGTAAAAAGAAATCATCTTATTTTTTTTACTGGCTATTGGACAAGCTGTAGATAGGTAGAAGAGGTCATCAGTAAAATTAATATCAAAATAGATTCAACCTTCTCATTAATATTTTTGCCAATAGTACTCATAGTAACGATTTGAAATTTAAATTTAAGTTTATATTTGAATGAAAAATAATGTTTATAAAATAAAAGCATTAAAAATGTCAGTAATTTAACCTTTAATCTGCAGCTTTTGCCAGCTTTAAAAATATGAAACTCTTTTACAGTACATTCTTCAAAAGCATTACTTAGATTGTTCCTCCCTCTTTAATATTTTTCTTCATAACTTAACTTTAATTTTCCTTATAAATATAGGATTAACACTTCTCCACAAATCTATTAACAAATAAGGTCCTTACTATTATTTGGGGTAATAATTCAAATTATTTTATCTTTAATCTACTTTCCCTATTATTCTTAAAAAGACTATTTTTTAATATGAGTTTCATTTAAAATAACCTAAAGAAAGGATGTAGTTTTTGCTTTTAAATTATGTGAGTAAATATTTTGATAATATTTTTGTTTAAATGATGGAGAACTTGGAAGAATACCGAAAGAAATACAGAACTTAGCGATATATCGAAGAGTAAAAGAGATAAGCGGAGTAGAACAGCATTCACCAATCCCAAGCATAAGGCTTTCAGACTCCCCTCAATGATCAACAGTAATATAAATGAAGCTTTTTTTTAAGTCATTATAAGAAATTCATTTTTGATAATACTTTTAAATAGGCTCTAAAAATAAAATTTTTAATAATTTAAATAGAATTTCTTTTTAATATATTTTCTTCATAACTCAACTTTAATTCCTTATAAATATAGGATTAAATTTACAAATTATTAAAATAAGGTCCTTATATTATTTGGGGTAAAAATTTCAAATTAGTTTATCTTTAATCACTTTCCCTATTATTCTTAAAAAGACTATTATTTAATATGAGTTTCATTTAAATAACCTAGAAGATGTATTTTGCTATTAAATTATAGGAAATATTTTGATAATATTTTTAGTTAAATGATGGAGAATTGGAAGAATACGAAAGAATCAGACTAGCATATTCGAAGAGTAAAAGAGATGGATAGAACAGCATTCAAATCCAGATTAAGCTTTAGATTCTAATATCAACAGTAATATCAAGAAGCTTTAATAAAATTCAATTTGAAAACTTGTAAATGCTCAATTTATTTTTTAATAACAATATTTTAATGATAAAATGGCTGATATAATTGCTTCACATTGAGATGATGATGAATTAAAAATTTAAAATGAATATTAAGCAAATTTAATTATGAATAAAACACTTGCATTATATTTGTATTTTAAGCTTCAGTTGAGAGACCCCTATTCAGGAGTAAGTGAAAATAGCTTATAAAATCAGAATAAAAGATGAAAGGAAGTGTTAAATAATCATTATTTAAACAAATATTTAATTTAATTAGGAATTAAGTGAACCCCTAATAGGGCATATAATAACTTAATCGATTTAAAGTTAATTCACAGGAGTAACTCCTTGATCAGTTGTGCCACGTCACGTGAAAGCCCAGACGTCAGTTAATTAGTGATGACGCACTACTCCCATTTAGAGACGAGAGAGAATCTCTGTGGTCTGACAAACTAGCAGTCGCTAGCACTCACTGATGTCGAATTAAATCCACCGGTTTTCCACTGTGATCGCCGCAAAAACCCATAGACCATTGCTATCAGGCGCGGTAGGGAGAAAAATAGCAACCTAAAAAATATTAATGTGATGGAGAGAGAGCAGGCATCATACTCATCACACCCACTTTATAATTGAAATAGTAGCAAAGAATAGAAGTTGGTTTAAACAAATCATATTCAATCCACCAAACTTCCAAAATTTTTTAATTACACTCATTATAATTTTAATTTTTTAATAAAATCAATCTCCAGCTCTCAATTACAACATAAGCTGAGATTTATTGCTGCGTTATTTTTATCATATTTAAAAATAATTTAATCAAATTATTTTTAAATTGTGAAGAAAATTATTCTTTTAAAGCAAACGTATTAATTTACGTCCTGGCAAAGAATAAATGTTATAAAATTTCATAAATAACATTTAAAATATTGGACGAAAATTTTGTCTTAATACAAATTAGTTTTTTTTAAAGGTGCACTATTAAAAAAATATTGGAAAATAGCTTTGCAAGAATTAAGCTTATTTATAGTATTTAATATAAGTAGCCAAATAGAATTTAATAGAAAATTTATGCCGACTCTTCCACTTCAAGCCTATTTATGAAAGTAGTTCTTAAACTTACTTTAAGTTTAAATTTATTTTATATAAAAGAACTCGCAATATTTATTTAATCGCTTATAAAAAGAATAAAGGAATAAGTCAAGATTTTCCTTAAAGGATTTCTTTCCTTAATTTACTTTAAATATTAAATTAAAGTTTTTATTTTTAGAATTATAACCGTTGAGTGTATTTTGAATTAATTAAACATTTATATTGGTTATACTAAGTTTTAAGGGTGAGAAATTCCTTGCGCTTACAACTTTGAACAATATTGATAGCTTAATAGAAATACTCATCTTATGAGTTAATTATTATTATATAAAATAAAAACAGTTATATTTTAATGCTTCATATTTAATCATAATTTTTCTTAATCTCAAAATACAAATATCGAGAATTTGATAAAGATTCGCAGATTCTTATAAATACATGTGACTGTTTCTGATTAAGTATATGAGATGCTTTGTAAAAGATTAATCTGATAATTTAACACATTATCAATTCTTACAGCCGAATCAAAAATAAGAGCAACTAGAATCTTAAAAAGAGAGACCACTTTTACATAATCCAGAAAGTTAAAGATAAGATTCTAATTAAAGAGGAAGATATACTTAACCTAGAAGACTCAAATTACATGTTTATAGTGAATAGAAATTAAAAAATGGAATATGATTTTTACACAATCAAAATAGTTTCAACAAATAATCATCCTCCAAGCTCTTCAAATAATTCAAGTTTGATTCAAGCAGCAAAAGAAATTAGCCGAAAGAAAATTGATACAGAAGAAGAAAAAAGCAAAGTTATTTCTAAAAGTAGTAGAATTCATTCATATTCCTCCCTACCTTTTCATTTAAAAAATTTAATTCGCAAAATAGTCACGTATAATAAATATCAATTTTCAAGAAAGATCTCAATTGCATCTGCACATTTTTTTTAATTCAATAGTATTAATCGAAGACTTGTATATATATATTTTTAAAAAAATTAATTAAATAAATCATCTCTATATTATTTATCAATTATTTAGGAAGATTTTAATATTGATTAATAAATTCTAAATTTATTTTGAAGATATTATAAATTCTGTATTTTTATTCTGAGAGTTTTATTTGTAAAAAGATTTATTAGATAAGAATAGAAATTGAAATTTGGTATTAATTAATTATTAAAGATATCTGATTCACTATGGAAAGTTCTAATAGTTCCTAGTCGCAAAATAATTTTTAATATTGTGTCCACGTCATTAAAAAAGCAAACTGTCACTTTTTTGGTAAATGAAGACTAAAAGATTGGTGGTGGAGGCTTTCAGTTTGGAAAGAATGCATGCTTTGGAAAATGAGATAGAATAAGAAAACAAATCCCAAGTTTTCAGAGACAAAGTTCCAAGAAATATCAATCTCAATGACAGTAGTTAAATCCTTGGTCAATGCTATCTAATTTACAAGCAGCAATTTAGCTTGGGAACTGAGAAGGACGCATGCTCTTATTTTAAAAGCCATTTCTAAAATATAAAAAGGAAAATAAGTTAGCATTTAAATTCCGTGTTGATAATATAATTAAATTATTCTAAAAATTAAATATGATAAATTAGTTGAGATTTAGATTTTTCATTTTATTTTAAAATTGATCTTATTTAATTACATTATTTAATAATTTTTATTCACTCTATTTAATTTTATTGCATGGCCAATACGATACTTACTCATAATATTCTTCCTCCACTGCCCATAATTAATTTTGAAAATTAATTATTTATTATGCTTTTTTTTATTTATAAAAAACATTAAGTGATAATTAATAATTTGAGAGAATTATTTATTCCTTCTCCCGTACTTAAAATAATTATGGTGATATTTGATTTAGTGGACTATAGTGCAATTGATAAAAGGTTTGAAATTATAGATCTTAATTTCTGATGTAATAAAAGTTACAGAGAGCTCTGATCAGACTTTCTGACAAGAGAAAAGAAATGGAGTTTAAGAAATGCAGTAGTGCACTTATTCTCAAAACCCATTTACTAATTCATTCATTCAGTATTCTTCATAAACATCTCTATCTGAATATATGCACAGATTATCTCCCAGAATTAGCCATTTCTGAGAAGTGCCGATAGGTACCCAAATAAAAGGGGCATTTTAAGCCAGGCAGATTAACTTATGCAGTGCCTATGTTTATACCTGTATGTCAAATATGAGTTGTAAAGAAGAGGGGAGGGTATCATAATAAAGAAGGCGTATAAGAAGTGATATCGGAATAGCATGAGAGTGAAGGAAAGTATGTGAGGTCACTTGCGGTGTTCAAGTCATCCATCTTAAGGGAAGCCTATCATTGCAACAGACAAAGGCTACTACTGGAACATAATATGTTCATAAGTGGTGATAGAGGAGCCTATAAAGAATAATTTATTAATGAAATGATAAAGGTATAGGGAATATGGTTATCGCAAGGGTTGACTGAACTAAATTAATCTTTAGTCTTTTCATATTTATCTTTAATAAATAAGAGTTAGTTTTGAATTAATTCGCTGATTATATATTTATGATAATAGAGCATATTTTCAAAGTGTAAACTCCTGACAATGTACATGATTGGATATCTTAAACTATCGAGCTCAGATTGCTCTTGAAATCCAGTCTTTTTTAAATCCCTACTACTTTCTTTTGTTTTACTTTTTAAAGAGTATTTATAGTTAAATTTTAGGAGTATAAAATAATTCTTTAATTTTTGAATGTCAATAAATTATAATGAGGAGGAAAAATCTGAAAACTTCTTTAGTTAAGGAGGAAGCCAGTAAACTCAAATCTCTTCTGCTAGCGCTGAGATTGTAAATTAGACTTTTGATGAGGCTTTGAACATTGCGTTTGGAAGGGTCTCAGAGATAAATGAAGATAATTTTCAACAAAGAGATAACCTACTGAAGGATCTCACTATAATGGGAAAAGAGTTATTTGCAGAGGAACTTCTAAACGCCTACAAACAGGAAGAGGAAAGAAAAGCATCTGAAGAGGGGAATTTGAGTAGAGATCATGGACACTTGCTCTTCATTCATGATTAAAACGAACTCAATAATAAATGTTAAAATCATTTTTAGACGAAATGGTGAAATTTAATTGACAATAAGTTTTTAAGGATATACTTTAAATTAAAGTCATTTCTAATATATTGCGATCTAAATTCTTTTTAATTTTAATAAATTTTATTAGGTATAATTTATATCTATCTAAAATTTATTTTCATTAAATTAAACTTTTATTAAAATTATGATAAATAAGAGATCTCTATTTCAGACATTGTTGTGATATATTTCACTTATTGGTTGCATTTTAAATTGAAGGAGATATTTATTACTTACTTATAATCAAGAAAAGTGTAAAATAGGAAAGTAAACTGATATAAAAATTATAGTTGTTATTTTGAATCAATAACTTGCTATTTTTCAGCCCCTATTTTTAATTTCTAGCTAGGAAGCAAGCTTTTACAGTAAGTGGACACTGATTTTTATCTTATAAATGAACTTTAGAGATGTAGAACCATCTATAATATGCATGTTGGCAAAGAATGTTCCCTATAATTGGTGGATTTAATAGATCTGCAGGGTTACCTTTTTTCAAATTTTTCTAGCAATTTTTGGCCAACAAGGAGCGCTGTACCAAGTTTTACCACATGTCATAAGAGGCTTGTCCCCTTTCATCAAGGCTTTACACAAGGAAAGCAAAAGTTTTTTAAATATCAATAATATTATATTTAATCAAGAATTCATATGTATCTTATTTATTAGTTGCAATCTATAAACTCTTAAAATTTAGTTAAGAATATATTTAGAATATATTCATAATCTTAATAAGTAGATTTAATTTAAAAAATTAGAGTTCATCAGCAAAAATAAATTTATAAATTCGTTGAAAATGCCTTATAATAATTTGTCTATGTTATGTTTTTATAATAGTGATATATTTTTAAACTAGAGGATTTGATTCTAAAAATGTTTGAAATATTACACGCTAGACAAGTTTCTAAATTGTGTTTTGTGGTGGCCACTAGCATTGAAACGAAAATGCCTTCTCTTTAACGACTGAGCTCCTAAGCACTGACCGATGGCTTTAAGGAGAGTGACTTCAATGACTATCTTGACAAAAAGCCATCTTATTAAATAAGTAAATTTTGGTTATTTTTTGCTCAGCCAATCATTATCACTCCTGATATATTTGTAAATTTACTCAACTAAGCAAAAAGTTTTTTAATATATTTACAGAGATAAAGCATTCTTGACTATGAAATAAATCGGACTTATATTTTTCCTCTCTGTAGATGACAAATCTATTGAAAAAATAGATGTGGATGAGAAAGGCCCCAGCTTTTTTTACAATAGAATAGTTACAAATAAATAAATCATTTGTAAAGTGTGAATAAATTATATATTTCACGAAGATTTAAAGCATTTAAATTAATCGCATCAGTTTAAATTAATATCGAGACATTACAATGAGATTAATTATTTTAATTTGAATCTAAAATTTAATTTAAAGTGTTTATAGTTCTTGACCATTATGCATAAATTGCAGTTCCTTCGGATCAAGATATAAACAAACCATTATTATTAGTGGTATAGGACCCAAAAAAGAAAAATTAAATTGAGAATTTATCTGAGATTTGCAAAAGCTTGAGATCAGTTCCATATGGACTAGAAACAGTCACACCTAACGATGCTCCTCGCTTCAATATCTCTTCAAATATAGAAGTTATCTATCCTCAATAAAGAGACGAATCTAATTCAGACATCCTAATTTAAAATATTAATCAAATTATTTTAAACAAATTATAAAGTAAGAATTGCTTATTTTATCCTACTCTCAATCTTTGAATACCTTTCCTTTAAATTTGTAAAGAAGCAAAATTAAATATTTCTTTAGTAAAATATAGTAAAGTAAAAGTAAAATTTGAGGAATGTAAATTAATAATCTTTTTTCAAAACCAGCACTTATCGTACTAGTTAAGAACAACGATATACCATCCTATGTAATAGTAAAATATAATTTTAATATATATTAATTTACTTAAGGATTTAGAAACAAGTGTTTAAAGAATAATCAAAGTGAGGTTTTAATATAAGAAAATACATTTCTTTCCTAAAAGACAGTGGAGAATTTAATTAAAATCTATGATGATTGGTTAAAATAATAAATGAAGAGTTTTCATTGACCATCTTAACAGCAGAGTGATATGATTCGAGCATTCTTCATCATCATCAAAATTATTTTGATTTTCTTCTAAAATTGTGCTGCTGAGAACTTTTGACTGAGCACTCCAGCACAAAAGTAATAAATTCCTCAGAGTATATTCTGAATCAAATATAATTTTTATTCTAATTGGAAATGCTTCAAAAGTCATAGATTCGCTCCATTTTAATAACATTCTCATTTTTATAAAAATCATCACCTATAATATTTACATTTCTAAGCTATTTTAATAATTAAGATACCTCCTTCCTGTATATTTATTTCTTGTATTGATATCAACTATATTTTAAACAAAAGTAATTTCGGAAAATTCGAGCCTCATGAAATATAATTAATCTCAATTTAAATTTTAGAGTTTGAAAATGACTAGTTTATAATTATTTAGTGTTTTCTATTTATTCGATAACGTATTTAATATCTTGTATATTTTAACAAAATATCTTTTATCCTTAAAATTTTAATCTTAATAATATTTTGAACAAAAGCACTTTACATAATGGGGAGATGGTTAATTAAATGTATAAAAGTAAGCAATTAATTGCTTCTGCTATTGCAAATCTATATTTTTTCTTTATATAAATTGTTGACTCACTCTCTATTTCTCAGATGCTTTAATTCTTTTTTTTTAAAAAAAAAACGTAATTAGAGAAAGATAAGTCAATAAATATTAGAGAGTTATTTTTAAAATGAGTTTTTTCTCATACAAATAGGGATTTAAGCAGAAGATATTATAAAAAGGGGATGATTCGAAGATTATAAAAAAAGGAGAAAAATGAAGTGGGATGTTTTTTATGAGTATTTCGCATAATTTATTTTATACAACTTTATTTTTGAATTGATTCTATTTATCCATTACTCTAAGCTAAAGAAAGATTTGAGGCTTAGAAACCTGTAAATTATACCTTTATAGAAGTACTAGAAGACAGATTTAATGAATTATATGATAAAAAAATATAACACAAGATTAAAGTACTAGACAACTTTATTTTAATTACTATTTTCTTTTAAAATATGTCTTAAAATAAAATTAAAAGCAAATAAAAATTGTATTTTTAATTAGAATTCATTAAAAAGTACTTCAATATGTTTAATTAAATTAACAAATAATATAGAATTAATTTAAACTAAATTTTTACAATAAATTAAAAATTCTTCTTATATTTTTAAAACTCTCCGCTTAATTTCGCTGAGTTTAAGTTGTTTGACGACTCAGATGATTTCCAAGATAGTAAATTTACAGATTAAATTAAAAAAATTATTATTGATGTCTTTCTTGCCACGATCGAACTTTTCTTTTTAGCTAAAAATTTGCTCGAAAATCAAGGTAAACAAGCAAAATTAGGCAAAATTATTTTTGTTGTATATAAAGCTGTCTTAGAGCTTCTAGAGAAATTTCTTAAGATAGATTTAGAGGAAGAGTTCATCCAAAATATCCAATTGGGATCACAAGTATAGGAGGAGAGAAAAGTCGGTATCTCTTCTAAATAGTTCAGATGATTTTTTATATTAAGTCTTTTACAAATTAAAATATAGTCATAAATGTGGTTAACATTCACTTAGAATGCTTCAAGTTCTGTTTCTCAGATTATCACAAACAGAATTTAAGAATAGAGTCAAAATAGTAACTAAAAGTTTATAAGAATATCTTATATTCTTAATCTAATTATAATAAAAATTACTATGAGATAATAGATGTACTTTAATTCAAATTATACATTTTTATTATGATTCGGATATAAATTACAATTACTCATATTAAAAACTAAATTTTATCAGTTTAGTAATTATATTTTAAATTAATTTTGGTTATGAAGTTCTAAATAAATATTTTAAATTTTTTATATATACTCTAAAAATAAGTTAGATTAAAATCTGATTTAATATTTATTAGGTTTACCACCATAATGTTAAATGACGCAATTAAGTCAGTATTAAGCTGAATTTAATTATCTCTTCTTTGAATTTATATGTTAAGAACTATACTTAATATTTTTGCTTCAAATTTATTTATAATAATCTTCTTTAATAAAAGGTTGAGGCTGTCATCATTGTTTATTTTTTGTAAAGGATATATTATGCGCACACATATTAGAGGTGATGATCTTGCAATAGTTTGCAACTGCTGCCACATAATAAGCATTCAAATATACTCCTTGGAATAAATTAAAACTATTTTAGAACTAATAAGATTTAATAAAACAAATTCCCGATTTATTATAAAATGTTTTTCAATAAATCATAAAGGAGATTTTCTCATTTTGAGACTAATTAAAAAAATCTTAGAAAATTATTTATCATTGCTTTCCAATTCTATCAAATTAAAATGATGTCAGTTTAAAAGCATTAAACAATTATTCGTATTTTTCTTTTGCTTTTATTTTATCTTTTTTTTTAAAAAGAATTTAACAAAAGAGTCACAAATTATAATTTCTTTAGGACTGAAATTCATAAATAAAATTTAAAATTATAAGGAAAGTGAAAGAGGTAAGTCTATAAATTTAATCATCTATTTGTATTTAAGATTAATATAGAGAACTTGAGAGAAATTAATAGCGGAAGGGCTAACTTGCTAAGATGCCTCAAGAATAAACAAAATTTAATTTATGAAATATTCGTGTATATTTTATATCATTGAATCTTAGGAGGCCAAATATTACAGATGTATCGACATAGGTTCTTCAGCAAGGCGAATTCCCCTCCTTCAGTCAAATGAGAGAGGGTGCTCTAGTATTCGTTGCTGAAAATGCATTATCCACAACGCAGTGTCTGCAACTTGCTTCAAGTTATTTTTAAGATCGTGCATTCAAAAATTCTAAGTAATCAAGATCTAAGCGCCAACAGAGTCATTAGATACAAATTTAAAAGTATCAAATTATAAGCAGGAATTTAAATTGCTTTCTTACTTAAATTTATTACAATCCTCTAATAAGCTAAGCTATAAGTCTAGGCTTTTGACTTAGTTTAAGATATACTTTGCAAATAAGATCTAGTGAAGTCTGTAATTATGCAAGAACCCATTCCTCCTGTAAATGAGTACTTCATCTAAGATAAAAGCACAGCCAAAATCCACTTTTCACATATAGGAGAACTTCTCAAACGCTTTAAATACATATATTCAAGTAAAATATAAAATTATCTTAGCACTTAAGCATACTTTAAATTCACCTAAAAATATTGTTCGTAAATAATTCATAAGCATAATTCCATACAGTTTTTAACAAATGATTTAAATTCTTTAATCATTTCAGGATCGAATTTAAAAAGATAAATAATAAATAATTTTTTATTCTCTTCTTATTTGAAATATAGAAATTACAAAATGGAACAAGATTTCCATATTACTGATAATCTAAGTTCAATCAAAGAGAATAAAATATTTTCCTTTGATTGATTTTAAATTTCCTTGAGCGGTTATACTTTTACATTTATTATTTATTCTATTTAGAGTTTAAAACATTTAAACCATTTTTAGTAAATTTATATTTCTTTCTAAAGGATTATGAAAAGACTCTTATAGGCAAAAATCTCGCAGAAATTGAGGGTGAACTGAAAAAATTTAGTATTCAAGATTTAAATTTTATAATTATTTTAATTTATGTCTTTTGCCAATTAAATCTTAAAATATAATTAAAATATAATTCAAGATGATGATAGAAATTTATACATCAAGAAGAAACATTTTATATATTCCATTTATGAATATAAGAAAGCATTATAGATTTACATAATATTTATTTTAAGAAGATTTAATCAAAAAAATTATTCAATAAAAAAGTCAAAAAATACTTGTTTCATTATTATTTTCGTAATTGTAAAATTTATATTTATTAGCGTAATGGGAATTTAAAAATATTAATGAGACATTTAAATATATAGATGAACTTTATAAAGTTACATATGATTAGAAATATTGAAAGTATTAAATTTTCTCTCATATACCCCTGGGCTTACGGATTTAATTTAGGTATTAATAAATACAGGCCCACCCATATTGAGCACTCTACCACAAAAACAAAATAGAATAGAAACTTTTATAAAAAAATTTCTCTATTATTTTCACATATATTCTTATAAATAATTTTAGACTACTATTCTAATTTTTTAAAATGCTTTTTATTCGAAATTGAAACTGTATATGTGAGATCATTTCCTTGACTGCTAAGTTTCGCTTTCTTAATTTGTATTTTTTATTTATTTTATCAGAAATTATCTCAGTAGGGTTCAAAGGTATGCGAGAGAAAATTTTCTTTTTTTTAATCTGATGTAACTTTATAAGGTTAATCTTTATATTTAAATTATTTCAAATAATTCAGTTAGGTAATTTTACTTCCTTTAATATGACTAATGAACTAGTTTCCTGGTGTACCTATTTATTATTTGTATATTCTCATTAATTATCACTTTCTTTATAAAATTATTACAATATCAAAAATCAAACTGAATTTATAAATAATTACAGTAAAGATTGCCATATATTTGCAAAATAAATTAGTTCTTTAGTTTTTTCAAAGCTGCTGCTTATCATTTATTTAGATTATTATATATTTAAAATTGTATATAAATCTTATTATTGCAAGTTTTTGAATCCTGGATTCTTTTTTAACTATATTTAATTCTTTCGTAAACTTTGATTATTTAAAAGATTTTTTTAATTTTATTGCAATCCCTATTTAAGTTAAATTTCGAATCCATAAATATTTAAAGAAGGCTGAAGATAGTAGATTTAAAATCAAAACCTTAAATGCTACAGAGTGTGTTTTGATCTTATAATTAATTTGATTTTAGGTAAAAAAAATATGTAATTTAATTTCCTTATTTTGAAATATGATTAGAGTTATTTTATTTTTTATAAATATAATTATTTTATTTGATTAAAGAATATTTGACATAATAATCAGTTTTAGAATTTAAAAAAAGCAAAATATAATAAAATCTTGACTTATTTTATACTTTAAAGAGCAAAAAAATAGTTAATATCTTCTTATGATAAATATATCGACTACATAATTTAGAATAATAAATTATTAATCTTTCCTTAGAAACTTCATCCACTTTGTGTTCACTTGTAAGCCAGTTCAAAAATTGAAGTTCTAAAGCTTTAAAACAAAAATTAAATTAATTAAATAATTGGTAATTCTTATTCAGGGTAAATAAATTAGCTTGTAATGAAGAAGCTATTGAAAAGTGGACTAATAACACCTCAGTTAGTTCCAGATTTAAGAAAATTGATATAAGATACTGATTCAACTGTGACTGGAGATAATGTCGCCAATAATATAATCAGCCAGTAGTGAAAGGGTATTTAGAAATTTCAACTTGCCTTTATTTCTAAAGCACTCAAAAAGATTTAATTATTCTTTCTCATAAATTTTTGATTAAAGTCATTTATGCTATTTATTATTGGGAATTTTTAAAGGCTAATAGATTTGACTATTAAGGTCTTAAATTAATTTTTTCGCAAATAAAATTAAAATTTGTTCTTAAAACTTATATCCGAACATAGTTGATATATTAAAGCTGAAAAATCAAATTAATTCAAAAATCTAATTTATATATTTTAAAATATATAATAGAAATACATTTTAAATTTCTCAAATCAAATAAATATTGTATCATTAGATTCAATATAAATTATAGAACTTTTGTTCTTCGAAATATTGTTTGAGAGTGTTTCGCTCTGAGGTATAAGCGCGACAAGTTTTGACATGCATGGTATCTAGAGGGCCAGAATATGCGGGGCCTAAAGTTCGACTTTGAAAGAGCCCAGATTAATTTATAAATTATTTTTACAGGATTAATTCCGCTTTTGATATATTCATATTTTGATAATTTTTACGAGTTCAATTAAATTGTTAATTTAACTTTGAAGAATTTAAATGGATCGCTTATAAAATCTTTTTTTTCAAACTAATTTGTTAAAAAGTTACATTTTATTTAATAATTCCTTCAAATATATTTGAAGGAATTTGATAATATCTTGAATTTGTAAGCATCTTTTTCTTCTATCTATTTTAGAATCTCTCCTTCGTCATTTATTAACTTTTGGATTTTAATTTAATTTAAAATGGCATCTCCATGCGATCGTAAAGTTATTATATATAATTATGTGTAATATTATTATTTGTATTGGATTAAGAAATTTATAATTTAATTAAAATTTTAACAAAAATCTATATCATCAAAATGAGTGAACCCTCTTAATTTCTATTTCGATATAGAGGAAATCACTCCTCTCTCTTTAAATATTAAAATTATGCATTAAATTTAACTTGCAACAATTTATCAAATCATAGCAACAATAAAAGCAGCAACAATAACTATAGCTCCAAGATAACAGATTAATTAAACAATCTTATATTTATAAATTATATAAAGAAGATTAAATGAAGTATAAGCATTTAAAAAGGACAGCTATTCTTAAAATTAAATTGTTGAGAACAAAGAAATATTTTTCATGCTTTTTTTGCAAAAATAATATTTAAGTATAATATTCTTAGGCAACGGGAAAATTGACTACTCTTTCTTAAAGCTTCATACCTGCTAGTAAATCAACTTAGTCTTCTCTGAATAGTTTTAATCGAATAAGACAGTAAGTTAAAGCATTAAATATTCCAAATTGATCAAGTTTTTTCTCCTAAATTAAATTATCATCTCTCTTTAGCGGCCATAATTGAGATGAAACTTATTCTCTTTTTAGCAATGTCGAGAGGATTCAAAGTTAAAAGCAACTAGAATTCGAGGAATTGTCAGCCGATGACAAACTTGCCTTCCAATAGTTCTACGAAATTAAAGCTGCTCTTCTAGCAAGAGAAAAAAGATTAATCATATTGTTATATACATTAAATTGATAATTTATCAAAGTCGACTCACTCAATTGATCTCCTAAGAATTAACTATGAAGAGTTCTAAGTCTTCTGCTCAGATTTAATTTTCATTGTATTTCTTATTTATAGAAAGTAAAGATCATCAAATTTATTTAGTGAGATAAGGGGTAGGAATAAGATATGGGCTTGAGCTTAAATTTGAGTGAGTATCTCAGTAAAGTTCTATTAGTTTCCTAGAAGAAGCAAAATCAAACTTAAATTGCATTTATTGCAACTTTAATTCATTAAATATTGTGCAAACTATTCTAATCTGCACTTCCAACACTCACGTTGCAAAAATTACTGAGAAAACAGTTAAGAATTCTTTCTCTAAGTTTGCCAAGTTTCAGCTCATCACCTAGTTAAAAGAAATTATTATCGATATATACATTAAATAAACTGTGTAAGTTCTCTCGGGATTCACAGACTGTAATTAAACTCAACCCACTTAAATAGAGAGACATCATCAACATTCATTCTTAATTTTACAATATAATTATTATTACTGATTTTTTAAGTTTAAACATGCTAATTATAGTTTAAATTAAATTAAAATTGGAATTAAATAAAAAAATAAATGAAGAGTTTAAAAGGTTGCCAGATAATTTGGTCTAAACTCTACTTGTTCGATAGCTTATTAAAATTTAGAATTAAACTGTTCTTATTCCAAGCTGACTGAATCCGTTAGTAAAGAGGTTTTTATTTTACAAACTCAGAACCAATAAATTTCCTCACTCGAAAGGTATCCTATGGTTAAGTTCAAGCCAAGAAAGATACTTAGAATTAAATGTTTCATCATCAAATTGTAATAAATTAATCCCAAAAATTTAGACTTCAGCTGCTGTCAATTTTTAATTTATTGTGCTTACTATTAATTTAATTCTCAGTTATATTACACAGGAGGCGATGATTAAGTACTTATCAATAGGTTATCTCAATCTCTCAACAATAAACTTTACCATCTTTTATTTTACTTGATGAATTATTTTTTATAATCTTTATCGACACTGACAGACAGTTTAATTCGGACTAAGATAGAACTAAACAGATAACTAATTAATTGAGAAATAAAAAGTGTATATTATTGTAAGATAATCACGTAGTTCTACTTGCAAAGTTGTTCATAATAAACGAGCTAAGAGGTTGCAAAGAAAAGCATTGAAGAGCCTCAATCAGAATTGATCATGGATATTTGTCTTTTCCCCTCAGCTAACCAAACTTACTTTGAGAGTAGCTGCTATTATTTTTATAGTAAATGGTCAGGTCTGCAAATTTAAAAATGAGATTATTACGAGATTATTTAATGTCTCTTGAGTTTGGAAAGTGACCAAAAGAGAAAAGGATAAGTATCAAATCAGCTAAATTTCGAGAAAGCACATACTCAGTCCGCTATGGTAGAGTTCTATTATTGCCATAATATACAACTTCCGATTCCAGACAGTATTTTTAAGATTTCCTTAGGCATTATTTTTATTGAGACTAGAGCGAATTTCTTAACTATTATGAGAGATATGTTATAAATCTTAATTGCAATTAATTATAATGCTACTGAGAAGACAGGTCAACTGCTTAAAGCAAAATATTAGTCAAAAATTCCGCAAAGCGAAAGTAAAAGCAGCCATTTGCTAGCTACTTAACTTCCTAGACTGCATCTATCTAGGGCGTTCGACTTCATTCAAGAGCTCTGGAAGGATATCGTTCTGATTCAGGAATAGAAGAAACTTTTAATAAAATATTTGATCACATTAAACCTCTTAATATTGAGCTGGCAAAGCAAAAGATGCGAGATCTTGGACTAAGAGTTTTGGATGATGCTCTAAATATAATAGAACATTTTTATAATTAGGATGCCAAGACAGTGAATCACCATTTAGCAATATTTATAAATAATTATTGATGCCTTTTCTTAATGAGCAAATGATGGTTAAAATATGGCAGTCACTACTTTCATGCTAGAAGTGTTTTGGGTTTATCAGCAATCTCCAAACTTTAAAACTATAATGCTTGATTCTCTTAATTTTTAACATTTAGAAATAAAAGTACAACACTGATTCAAAGGAACAAGATGAAGTAGAAGAATTGAGCATATTCAGCATCCCTAAATCATCTAAGAACAGAGATGATCAAAGATGGTATGCCATGCAAGCTATTCTTATCCTGAGAATTATTGGCTTTCTGGACAAATACTTGTAATTGTTTATTTTACCTCGCCATCTTATTTGCTAATATATTTATCAGCCCAGAATTCAAGACTCCATCTCAAAAATCGAAGTATATTTATACTCAACCCGCAACAGATTCCCAACAAAATGTCCCAGTTTAATCATTAGGGCTAACACCGGAAATGAAAATGAAAATGCAAACTTAAAAGAGTAATGCTGTCTTAAAGCTCTGCTAAAATACTTAACAAGCTGAGCAGCTGCAGCTCCTAAAGTAGAATTAATATCATCAAATAATTTAATTTCAATAATTACGCAAATCTTAAACTCTATGCTTTAGAAGTCAACACGAAAATTGTACCACTTAAGTCTCCCACCTCAACTAAGATTCAAAATATATCTTAAAATTATATACACGAATTAGAAATATGGAAAATACAAAAAGGCAATTATAAAATTAGCTATTGAGATTAATAAATATTTGATAAATTATTTACTGAAACTCTCACTTAGATTTTGAAACTTTCTGACAAAAGAAAGTTTAAGGATTTCATATTTTACAATTTTAGAAAAGAAATTTGGATTAATTTATCTAAGCTTGTGTTGGTATTTAAAGGAATGGAAAAGGGGAAAAATAAAGATGGAATATATGGAGAAAAAGATGTGACAGATATTCACGAAGTTAATAAAATTTACGGAAAGGGACAAATAATCCTAAACACTTTTTAGTTCTATTTAAATATTATAATTTACTATCTATCCTGAAGATGATTAAAATCAAACTCTCAAAGGCAATCCCTGAAAACAAAAGCCTTCCAACTTTTGCAGAGATCGTGTGCTTTCACCTATACACCACGTTCTTTATGACTAACTCATTTTATCCTATAATTATATACAAAAATATAATTTAAATCACTTAACGAGCTCTACTTCAGGATCCTGAATAGATACAAGTTTAATTTTTCACATTAAAATTATTAAAGAGATACTATGATTTCCTCTTCAGTTACTCCAATAACACTCCATTAGAAGAAGAAAAGTGCAGTATTTAAGAGCAATCAGGCTCTGAATAACTCTCGCTCTTCGAAGACCTTATTAAAGCGAAGGAAAAGCTGCCTGAGTGTAAACTGTTTTTGGAGAGAGCGTTTGCATCAAAGTATCAAGATCCCGCTTTCCATTAGTTCTATCTAAACCTGCTGAATTAAGATCTTGGAATCAGCCTTAAATTAATTTCTCATTTAAGTTTATAAAAAGCCTTAAAGACATGAAATTAGTTCTTCCTTTGCATAACCCTGCTCCAAAGATGAAATAATTGGTCAATAAAGCAAATGATGAAAATCTCCTAGATGTAGATCTCATTTAAGCAACAGTTCAAATAATGCGCAGAGACATGCTCAGATTACTTGGTCTCAAGAAAGAGCAATCGTAGTTAGATCTAATAGACACTAACCTAAGTGTCCACCCAGGAAAATTAAGGAAATCCTAAACTTATGAAGGAAGTATGGAGGCTGAAAGAGAAGCTCTTTAGTCCAAGATCTTCTTCAACCCTCTTCAATCTATCTTAATTTAAGTAACTCAAGCCAATCAATTCTAAACTCAAGCAAATATGTCACGAAGAATATAAAAATATCACATTTTTAATTGCCTTTAAGAATGATAAAGGTGAATGAAAGCACAATTTTCAGCTTGCAGGAATAATACTAAACTTATAAATGTTTATTTTTTAAAGAGATTTTTTGCGTTTAGCGGTTTATGCCAGCAATAAAATATTTTTGGAAAGAAATCCTCACAAAAGACTGCTAAAATTTACTAAAGTTACGATAGATGAACCAAGGGAAGTCTTAAAAAGACTATTCAAATCAGACCGCAACCATAAGCCAGATCAGAAATTAAGCTTATCATCGCAACAAATTTCCTAATTAATAAATAGCAGCCTGAGTAATAATTAAAGTGAGATTAATGAGAGATTTCACATAGATGTTGAAACCCATTTATCTACTACTAAAAATTGTTTTTAATGAGAACGGCTGGAAGGATATCCATGAGCAGGGCCTTGTTGAGACACCGTTCACTATACGGGAAATAAAAATATAAGAAGTATAAGTCACTTTTAATCAATCTCAATTTTTAACTCTATTTATCAAAAGGAATTATATTTCTCTTTTAAAAAAATAAATCTATTGATATTGATAGCTTAGAGGAGCTTTCTAAACTAAAGCTTTACTACTTTATATTGGAGGAAGCTTCGAAGAGACGAGAATTTTTCAATGACATAGTTAAAAAATTAACAAATATTTATAGTTCCGAAATAGATTTGTGATCGCATTCAGAACCAAAAATAAAAGAGAATAGTTGAAGATAAATTAAGGAAATTAAACTTCATGGAAGCACTAACCTCAATCTCAGTAAGTAAAGAAAGCAACTACGAAAGGATTTTTTATTTAAATGTATACTAGTTTATGCTAATTTTCTAAATTAATAAGGCTTGAGATGCTAGGAGATAGTGCTTTGAATTTTCTAATATTGCTAGAGATATCACTTACCACGAACTAAACATCAAACAAGGAACTAGACAAGGAAAAATCCGAAAGAGTGTGCAATAGGAATTTATTTGAGGTAGCCAAGAAGCTTAAAATTTACAACTACCTTCCTTTCACGAGGTAGATGGATTTTTCAAACTAGCTCAAGAAGAGTAACTTGCAATATCAACCAGTGTTAATTAAAAGTTGTTTAAGTTCTTTTCATATGTTTTGAATAAGTGTAAGTGATGACTCCTTCCTTCATAAGTTTCGTGGACTACGATAAGATAATTTCCCATAAGAGGCTGATTGAATATGACCTAAAGTTGATAGCTATAACCCAGGCTTTAATACAGCAAGAGTAAATCTTAAAAAGCCTTGAATAGAACGATTTGCGATTACAGCTAAATATTTATAGCATTATATGTCATAATTTATTGCTTTGAATTATTTAAAGCTACTTCCTATTATTTAAGAATAAACAATGATTATAATCTTTAACTTGCAAATAAGTTGAATTTATCAAGTGTATCCGTTTTTTTATCAAAAGAAGGAAGAAATGAGATCCCACTTCAATAGCTTTATGCTTGAAAAAATTAGACACTGTAATGAGTTTGACTTGCCCTATATGCAAGAAGAAGTTAATCAATATCTTATAAGGCATATCTAAAAAACAGGATTTAGCAGGCGATAATATCCTAAACTAGCTCTTGAAGGAATCTCATAGCAGTAAATTAGTGATAGAGGCAATTTGCGATTAAAATTTTGCAAATTAGATCATAAAAAAACTAGGGAAGATTATTAAAAGATGTGAGGATACTAAAAAGAGAGGAAGAGCTATTTTCAGTATACTATTTGCTCATAGAGTTTTCAATATAGGTGCATACATCTTAGTTATATCTATATATTATGTGCTTCAAAAACACAAAGAGAAGCATCAGAGTAAACAACAAGTAAATCTACATTTTTATTTTTAAACAACCTAAAGTAAGTTTGGAGGAGACTTTCAAAATAGAAAAGCTTCCCTTGAGTATTGATCCTAAAATTCAAAAATAAGTATCATCGCAAAGTCTAAATTCAGCTCAATAAATATATTCCCTCTTTAATAAAAATGGTTCTAATTATTCTTCTCGAGCTCAAGAAGGGGACAAAAAAGAGACTCTAGTAAAAATGTTAGCGGATGTTATGGAGGCGATCACAGGTGTCTTTATAAAAATGGATTTACAGACTGCTTCAATATTTCTAAAGAGCGTTGGACTAATGAAGAATAATTTGGAAGAGCTCTGCTCAATGAAGTATGATCAGCTTATTCATGAATTCACATTTATTGTAAGTTTAAATGATTCATAAGAAAACAGAATCAGCTGAGGAGAAGGCCTTTGTGAGTAAGCTGCTAGAATTTTATGCTAGAAAAATAACAAAGCTAGAGTAGAAAATTGGCTACCAGTTCAAAAACTAAAACATTATCTCTTTTTTACTATAAAACAAAGAGATTGCTCTAAAGTCTCTAATGAGTAAGGATTTTAAGGAAGAAGTGGCGAGAGATGTGTATTGGAACTTTAAATTTATCTATACTCACCTGAGCTGAAGGAAATGTTCAATGAGACGACTTTGGACAGCATAGTAGCCAAGATTAGATATAAAACCTTATTTTGCAATAATTGTAAGATTTTTTCTGAGACAGAGAGGTGGGGATACTTTGGAGACACAATTCTGGGGTTCATAGTTTAATTAGATAAGCTTAGATTGCTATATCTTTTTTATTCTGTAGTTACAAAGTACATCTTCAATTAGACATCGAGCAATTCCTAAGAGTACTAGCCGAAAGTGTTGCATGAGATGAAGTAAAATGTGGTTTCAAACGTCATGCTCGCTCATATTACAAAAGGTTTGTTCAATTAATTTCATAATATTTGCTTTGAGACAAAGTTGAATAAGTGTCTATTGAGGAAGGACTAGGCATAGAAAGAGCCATGCAAGAGTTTATATTAAGAAACTAAAGTCTGTTTTATTTAGGGTGACAAGAATTGGAATGAGTCAAAGGTAGTTCAGATATTTCGGAAGAGCTAAGAAGAAATCAGCATATCCCAATTTTAAATACTAGAGGATTTTAAGATTAAAATTTATTTGAGCAATAGATACATGTTATCTTGAGCACAAAGAAATTTAAAATCTAGAAATGCTGGTTCCTCAGATTAATTTAATAAAATTATAGTGAGTAAAGACTATAAAATATTTCATTTACTTTTAAGATAAATGATCCTAGTATAGTTGAAAAAATAAATGAAAAAAGAGAAGCACTCAAAAGCAAGATAAACTCATTACATGACGAACTATACGGCTACAACATTTATTACATTTATATTTTAATACATCGTAAGTTTCGATTCAAATAGTTTATATTCTTTATCCATTATAAGTAGTTTTAACATTACTAACTTTATTTCTTTATAGAAAATCTTCGGAGACTTGATAGAGTCAGTTTTTGGGGCAGTATTTATCGACTCAATGAATTTTGAGGATACAGAAAAAGTGATCCTAAATTTTATGAAGAAGTATTTGGAAGTGTACACTGACTTCACCTATATTCAACAGAACGCAAGGACAGAGACTATTCAATTGTGGAATTCCAAGCCCTACTTTAAATTTCTCTAAAGATTTTTATAGAAACCATTTATTTAATGAATTGAAAATGTTTATTGTTAAAAAAATAATAATTTACTTAAGAGATTTCAGGCTGAATCATATTACCTCTGTAGGCTCTAAGATCTCAATCATTAAATGAATATGAGATATTGATTTTGATTACTGGAGCGATGGGTGATCTGAAAGTGAAGAAAGTTCCCTACCCAAACACTCACAAGAATAAGTACAGAGACTTCTATCAAATTTTCAAAAAGTTCATCGAAGAATTCATTCTAAAATATGTTTACTCTTACTTTTATGAATGCTTTATTCATAGCCTGTTGTGAATCTTTGTTTGTTTATAAATAGTTTGAAGCGCAAATAAAGAAGAAAAATGCGCCATTAAACGCACAAGAGGTACTTAGTTTAATGAGGGTATTCAGAAATACTCATTGATAAAGTTGATAGCTATTGCGAGAGCAAAAACTTTTTTAAGCATCTTCAAACACCTTATAAATAGTGATAAAAATCAAGACTTATTCAAGCATCTTATATAACCTCAACTTCAAATTTTATACACACTGAAGCTTCACAACCCAGATCATTTTCATTTTAAACTTTTTTTTAAATCAAATTAAAGAAAAGATTACAACAAAAAAAAACTGAATTAAGAAAGCATAAATTTATAATTTCAACTCGATATCTCTTCGAAAAGATAATTTTTAGAGCGATATGAGAGACTAGAAATTTGGAGGATTCTTTTACTCTGCTAAATAAAAAAAAGGAGTTTTGGAAAGATGCCCTTTAATTTAATTTTATACTTAACTAAAAATGAACTTATCTTTATAGTTTGGAAAATATAACTATAAATTAAAGTTCAAATAGATTCAAAGCATTTTTTAAATAATATAGCTTCCTAATTTTAAAAGAAGCATATTTTAGTAAATCTCTTGCAAAATTAAACGCTATAGATTTATAAAGGTAATATTATTTTTATCAAAAGTATTGCAGAATTTTTTATTAGTTTAAGAGTACAAAAATAATTTTTCGATTTTAGGTTTACAGATTTAAACTTATTCATCATAATATTAAATCCAATAATTCAAGTAATAATTTTATCTAAATATAGATCAATTAACATTAAATTATCGCAAGTTTTTAAGCTGATTGACTGAAGTATTCGTATTTTATGCTCTTTATCTGGTAGCGATGCCCTATGATAGGAAGAATTGGAATTAAAGGCTAGCCAAGCATTTCAATAGATAGATTCATAACCTAAAGAACTTTTCATTAAAATTATTTATATAGGAGAAGGAAAAGGAGTTATCTAAATTAAAATACATTATAACACTTCCATTATAGCAGAACTCTCATTTTATAAAATAGAATCTTTTAAATCTTTAGTACTAATTTGGAGTGATTAATCGAATTAGGAATATAAATATATATAGAAGTTGAAACTGACTGATAATTGATAGAAAAAAAATTGAAAATATTTTACAAAAATGCCGAGGTTTAAAAACAATCGAGTAATAAAGGGATTTCGATCAGTACTTATAAACTAAGACATCTTCGGCTATCCTATAGCCCTTACTTATAAATAACGCTCAAATTATGTCTCCATTTATTATATTTTATTTTAATAAAAAAATGACTTCTTTGTGATTAAATAAACTATAAACTGTTTTAATATGCATAACATTTTCTATAAATATATAAGATAGCACATTTATGGAGGGCTAACTTCCCTTCTTGTAAAGGGAATCTTATTTGGCTACTTTCTTTTTCAAATAGCCCAACTTTTCCAAAGACTATAATATTATTTAGATCTCAGTTCACAATAAGACAGACAACTTCCTACTTGGATATAAATGGTGAAACTATGAACGAAGAATATAAAAATAATCTTAAAAATTCTAATAATTTTTTAAAGAAACAATTTTGTAAGCTTCAAATTTCGACATTGCAATTGGCTTTATGGAATATTTATTTTTGTTTTGGGGGGAGACGACCCAGGATATAGTTAAATGTATCACTATCCCTTATTTAATTTATTACTAAATCCTTTGAATTGAATTAATTTTGAGCATTAGTACTTCTCAGTTAGTTTCAAAAACCTGATTTTAAAAAATTAAATATTTTATTTATTACTTATTGATCATTAATTCGACAGATTAATTAAACACAACATCGGAAATAACAAACACTACGAGTGAACTCTGCAACTTAAACAGATTTATGAACGATCTTCTATTATTTTTTATTTTCACGTGCTTTATATTTATATCGTCTCAGCAATAACTTTAATATATTTTACTACATAGGTATCTAGAATTTCGTATGCAATAAATTAATATTTTTTTATTGCAGAATTATTTGTATGCCCTAAATAAGATTTTCAGTTTAAACTGGCGGGATCTTTCCAAACTCCTATTATGCAAAATATCGAAATTGAATATAAATATTTTCACATAAATTAAATTTAGGTGTCTTATTGTTAGCAAGGAGTTAATTACTCTTTTATATTATAAGTTCTGAATCAGATGTACCCAAATAAAACACTCAAATGTAAATCTAAAAAGTATTGAATAAATTATTATTCAAGAAAAATATATAAATTTAAAAAAATAAAGGATGTTAGGAATTAATAGAAAAGAGTTTTAATTCAATTATCATAAAAGCAAAATTGAAAATAACTTACTAATTATTGATAATTAAATTGGGGTTAAACTAAAATTAATGGTTATAAGGGATCCCTTTCAGATCTAGATAGTATGTTATAGGATTAATTTTAAGATTAGATCGCGATGTTTTTTATTAATCCTTCTCAATTTTCATTTTTATTTGAAATTGATGACGAATTTTGGCTCCTAAATTCTTTGTAATTTAAAATTTTGAATACTACTTATTTACTAGTTATTCGCGTGTCCTTTTTCATTTTTTATTTCTCCCTATTTATTATGCTTATCTCCTTTATATTGAATTTAAAATTAATAGAGTATCTAAAAAGGAAACAGATGCAATCGTTTTATATTAACTTTAAATCTTGCCCTCTATGACAATTGATGTAGTCATTCATTTGAATAGACACTTTATTAATTATTTTTAAGTCTACTCTTAAGAGTACTTTAACCAAGCCAGTTTCGATAAACCGATCAAATCTTTTAAAAGAGTCACTTCCTTCACACCTTAAATACATATTATAAACCTTAGCTCAAGTAGAGTCAAAACGTAAAGTACAAATTATTAATAATTTTTATAAATAATCATTATAAGGTACAAAAATTTAAGTACAAGACAAGTTAAAACACAGCTGTCATATCTGACTCACTATTGAATTATTTTAAATTCCATTTCTTTAATATATTGAGTTCATAATTAGGCAAAGAGAACTTGCCTTACATTTTTAAAAACAATTTTTAAAATTATATTTAGTATTTTCACAGATGTAGAAGATAAAAGCACGCGTACACTTAGTGATTCAGAATTTTCAGGCTATGATACTTTTAGTGAATCTAAAGATTACACAGCTCCAGAAGTCATTCTCCTAGAATTCTTCTAATAATTTTTTTTCTAAAATAAGTACTCTAAATGAAAATTTAAAAATTAAATATGAATGGTCTTTAGAAAATTTATTAATTTGAGAGAGTAGAGATAAATATTCCTGTTTGAACTCGTTTTTTGTTGTTATTTATCCTCTATTTACTGATTGATAAATTTCCTAAAAAGAATAAATCATTCTTTCTGCAATCTAAAATATTTTATTCGTTTAATGCTTTTTATTTGAAAACTTTTCTTAATGAAAATAAATTTATTTTTCTTGTAAATAAATATGCATATATTTTATGGAATTCTTCAGAAATGAGAAATAAGATTAAGTGGAGAGACAAGTTATGACAATTTTAGATGTGATATCAAACACAGGTGGCATGCTTTCTCTATTATTCACAGTGGTTGCTTTTTTGATAGCTCCTTTATAAGAAAGGCTTTTTGTCAAATTCTTATTTATTGTTTGATGTCAAATCTCTTCTCAAAAAATCGTTCTTAATGAAATCCTCCTCATTCTAAAAGTTTTAAAATTATTAAAAGTCAATTAAGCCACCATATACAACTCAAAGCACTAAATAGGATATTAAAATATTTTAAGATTGGAATTAGATAATATTGGCGGGAGGGCTCAAGATCTCACTTAAAATGATGAGGACATATCCTTTTAGAAGGAGTAATCCATTCACTCTAGCTTAAGTCCCGAGAACACAACTTATTCACCTAAGGCTGTCAGAGCAAAGCAAAATATCCATTTATCATCATAAATATGAATTAAACATCAGCGATCGCCTTTTAGAACACATTAAAATGTTGGCACCTTTCAAATTGCCAAGTTATGGAATAGCAAAAAGTTTTCTGATTTAATAATAACTAGCATTTATGATAATGATTTGGCACTGTAATTGCTACAAGCGCTAAAACAACAACTTATTAAGAACAGACTACTATTTTCTTAAATAATTAAGTGATATTATTTATTCTGAAGGTCATAATCAAATTCATAAGAGCTTTGAAATATCGAGAATACTAAATTAACTTCGCCAAGTAGATTTGGTATAATAAAGTTTTTATTTATTTAGATTTGATAAGAGAAGTGCTTTTTTCAAAATACCAAAGGGGTTTCTTACCTTTTCTGAAAGGGAATATAATTTCACTGCCCAAACAGGATTTAAAACTATCTACTACTATACTCAAATAAAAAGGAGGGAGTTTAAAGAGCTCTGAAATAACTTAATATAAATGAGATTAAATTTAAAAATTTGGGTTTATTTGTTTAAATAATTTATACTGTTTGTTGCTTGATAGTAACTTATGATTTACCCTCGATTTGCTACATTTTCGTGAATTATTAAAAATACAATCTTATTTTACTCAAGAGGAAGCATATTCTAATTAATTAGATCTCCAGTGAGTATTTTATTTGAAATTTAATAGCAAATAAAAATTTGACCTCTTGTACGGTTAAGGTCCTGCTTTTTATTTCAAGCAACATTTTAAATACTTTATATTTTTATTAAAGGGTTTAATTTAATTCGATAATGCAATAAATTTTATCTATAAACAGACTTTAATAAATTAGAAACAGGAATTATTGCTATAATCAATCAATTCTATGTTATTTAATTTATATATTGTAAACCTTTATTATTCTTTTTTTCATAATAAGTAGCTTTTGATTCAAGCGCATGTTTCTAAGACTTTAGATCGAAGGATACTCAAAAACTTATTTTACCATTTTAAATTTTGTTTTTCTTAATGCCCGATGATATAAACATCTGGAGTAACTTATTAAAAAGTAAAAATACTCTTTCTAAGTCAGATAAATAGGAGCAATAAAATAATATTAATGAGGATGATGGTGATTAAAATTTTAATTTGGGCAGTAGCAATTATTTTCAAAGAGCTCCTAAGATTAAAATCGAAGAGAATTTAAAAAAATAAATTCTATTTTATTTATTTAAGGCCCAAAGAGAAAGTTTAGAATTTTAAACGGACAATGCAAATATTTGGTAAGACTGAAAATATAGTTTAAAAAAATTTTTTAAATTTTTAGTAAAAAAAAAAATTTAATTTTCCTTTTAAAACTTAATTTTATTTTTTTAAAACCCCAAAAATATTTTAAATAAAATTAATAAGAAGGGAAAAAATTTTTACTCCATTAAAAACCCCATAATATGATAAGGAAGTAAGAAAAGGTTTTTGTATAATTAATTTATTTTTTAATACTTATAATTATGAGAGTTAATGTTCTTTCTCATCTTGCAATTTAAAAATTTATCATTTAGAATACTTAAATATTTTTAATTATCAATTTCTCACAAAATATAGATTCTTAATTGCTAAGCTACTCTTTGAATTTAAGGTAGGATCATGATCTTTCAACTTTTGCAGCAGCCTTATTAAGGAAGTCATTTATCATCTGCTCATTTCTTTTATGCTTAATTTAAAATTAGAATTCGTATTTAATCATAATTTAAGTAGCCATTTATTCTGTAGTTTCTCAAAATATTTATTTATCTTAATTTCCATGTTTTATAAGATTTTCATGGATATATCTGATAAATTAATAATTTAGACAGCGATTTTTTTCATATTACAGTCTATCTATTTTTTATTATCTGAATAGCATTTGAAGAAAAAAGGAAACACTTTTATCCCTTAAATCGAAATCCTTACCCTTTTTTCTAAATTTTTTAATTATTTTGCCCAACTCTACTCTTTCTTAGAACCTTTATTGTTCTTAATTGCTAATTTTATTTTATAAAAATATACTAAACTAAGCTTACATTTAAATATTACTACGGAATTCATCTGGAAATAGCTTGTAAAGTTACTAATCGAGTTTATTCAGAATAAAGAGATATCTAAAATGGGATTAAATTGATCTAATAATGTTTTCTGATAAATTGTATGCATCCACGCTATTGTAGTCATTACTTACTCAAGGAATTGCTTGGCTACAGTTGAAGCCATGGGGTGGTTAGCTTTACGTAGCTCATTTAGTTTGTAAATTATGGGGTTCTGAGGGTTAATTTCAAGAGTTGAGTTTTAAGTTAATTGTTTTGCACTTGGCCCGCCTGATGACTGCCCCATGCTCTCCATCATTTGCATAATCATGCGCATTGAACCACTCATCTAGCCGTAGATGAGAGCTGGGAACCTGTTCAGCCTTTTTGAGATCACAACCTTGGAAATAGTATCAGGCTTTTCATTTTTTAGCCAAAGACTGAAAGGCGCAATGTCCTCTTCTGCCAAGAATGGAAGATTCTAGTCTCTTACTCTAGGTCCGTTTTATCCAAGATCTTTTTCGATTTCCTCAAAGCTTGTTTCAATTGTTTAGAAAGAGTATTTAAAATTGTAATAAGCATTAATCTTGCATTAAATATATGAGTATTGCTTGTAGGTCTGAATTTAATTGAAGATGATTTCATCAGCCTGATTTTAGAGAATCAAAACTGGTGTTTTAGATCTTATAAATGGCTCCATGAAGGGAGCAGCATCAATTCTTTCTGGTTATATTCCACTTGCATAGTAGATTTTCGATTATCCAGGCTTCATTTGCTTGATGTAGTCTTCTAAACTAATGGACTTGTTATCCACAGAGCTTTGATAGCGAACTAATTTCAGAAGTTGCTCCTAGTTTTCGCTATCACCCATCAATCCTTCCTTTAGGAAGTGAGAAAAGTCTTCGTACCACTTATCGTATTTCAAGGGTCTGAACGCATCTCATCCTCTAGCATCTTCAAGATTCTTCGAGTTACAACGCTGCGCAACTTGGATATCAGTCCTGAATCTTGATACGTCTCTCTTGAAATATTAAGAGGAAGGTCCTCACAATCTACTACTCCCTTCACAAATCTGAGATTTAAAATGAAACATAAGAAAATATAGAGAGATAGCTTGGAAGGAGCTCTCTGCATTTTTCCTTAATGAGAACCTTTCTACAATAGAGACTGAAGATCATTTCCTCGTGAGTTTGAGTCTGTTTTTCACTTGTGTAAGGGGGGGATGTAGAAAATTCCCTTAATTGTAAGAGGCACATCTGTGCTGTAGTGCAACTTATATCGATAAGGAACCTTTGTTTTATGATTCATAAATTCAAATAATTTATGTATTTGCAAGATGCTCAAAGAATCTCTCATACTCGTCTAGGGTAACTTCTCTCTTATCTCTGTACCATATGGCCTGCAAATTATTAATTAATGCGTCATTCAGCTTGATAGGGTATGTAATGAACAGGGATATAAAATTTGAAGATAAAATGAAGTCCATTTCGAATAGAGAAAATTTAAAGGAGTGTTTCTTCAATACTTGCTCAATAGTTGTGCCTTTACAGAAGTCTCTGCATTCAGGTTTCAACTTCAGAGTAATTTTAGTTCCTCTTACGAACCCAATGTTATCAGCAGTGCTAACTTCATACTCTCCGCTTCCATCACTGACCCAGCGAACTCCATGAGGACTGTGATCACTCTTAGAAATAACCTCTACTTAATCTGCCACGATAAAAGTTGAGTAGAAACCAACTCCGAACTGCCCAATAATACTCTCTAAGGTTTACTAATCTCCCGATTTGTTAGTGTTGGCATTAGATAATTTTTTGACAAATTCTTGCGATCCAGACTTAGCAATGGTTCCCAAGTTTTCTTGAGCCTCCTCTCTAGTCATGCCTACTCCTGAGTCAAAGATTGTGATTAGCCTTTCCTTCTCATTAGTGGAGATTGTAATATAGAGGCCTGGATCTTGAGCTGAATTATTAAACTATCTCGCTCTTCCGCTCATCTCTGCATATCGTTACTTCTCTAGAGCATCTGAGGCATTTGACATAAGCTCTCTCAAGAAAACCAATCAATTAAGAAGTATTTAATTAAAACTTCTTTATCTGAATATATGCTTCTAGCGACAATATCAAGAAGCTTCTTAGTCTCTGTTCTGAATTGATACTTTTAAGTTTGAGAAATTTCTGGCTCTGGCTCATTAACATCTATTATCACTGACTCTTTTGTAGAGAATTATCTCATTTGACTGCCAAAGTAGAGTTGACTTTGCATCATCTGTCCTCGTACCATCATTCTTTGATTAATCTGATTGCTTGCGCAGAGGATGCTTGCCGCTGTCTAAAAATAAATTATCTGAGCTTTGGTGAGGAATTTTCTAGAACTTGCCTAGAAAAGTTAAAGAGTGGGTTTACTGAGCATTTTATTGCGATATTATTTTATATAATAAATAAGTTTGTGGTATTTACATCTTTAGAATATATTTGTGATAATAAACTTACAGTATTAAAATGGCATTGATTTCGCAAAATTAATAGATTAATATACTCTACTTAAAACTATAACTAATCTATTCCATGTCTGTTGCTAAAGAGAGGTTTAGTTTCCAATTATAATTGCTTTAATTACTTATCCATTTTAGTAGCTGATGGCAGTTTGAATTATAGTTCAAGAATAGATTAGATTGTAACCAAATTGAATACATTGTCATCTACTACTAATATCTGAGATCAAAAAATTTTTGGAAAAGTTTGAAATTAATAGAATAAAGAAAAAGTTTACATTAAAAATTAGGTATAAACATCTAAGATGAAGTAAAACTCCATTCGATGTAGTAAAACTCCCTCTTTAAAATTTTTTTAAAAATTTGGTAAAGGGTCCTTTTCTTAATAATTTTTAATTATTAAGTCTCTGATTGGCTAGTTTCAAAAATTTTAAAGATGGAGTTTTACTACATCAGAATGGAGTTTTACTTCATCTTAGATGTTTATACCTAATTTTTAATGTCAAACTTATTGTCTTTATTCTATTAATTTCAAACTTTTCCAAAAACTTTTCTAGATCTCAGATATTAGTAGTAGATGACAATGTATTCAATTTGGTTACAATCTAATCTATTCTTGAACTATAATTCAAACTGCCATCAGCTACTAAAATGGATAAGTAATTAAAGCAATTATAATTGGAAACTAAACCTCTCTTTAGCAACAGACATGGAATAGATTAGTTATAGTTTTAAGTAGAGTATATTAATCTATTAATTTTGCGAAATCAATGCCATTTTTTCAATATTATACTTTTAGCCCCGATTTTTAAATTTTTTTCAATAATACTTCTGTATAGCCTGGACGATCTTGGACGAACCTCTTTTCATCTGTTCTAAAACTTGAAACTGTAAGCGGTTCTTGTTTGCCGCCGAGTATGACTAAAAAAAGGTGAACGTTCTCGAATCAAATGCTATTTTAGAAGGATTTGTAACTACATCTCTAAAAGTCAGTCAAAAGACAAATAAAAGTGGCTAATTACAATATAATATGGCTTCCTAGCTAGAATTGAAAAATCGGGGACAAGCAGATAATAAAATTCGGAACACAAGTTAATATAGATGAGATTTAAATTAAAATCGGAGATTGTTTAAAATAATAAATGAGGAGTTGCAACTTGGTGACTGTTGAAATCA
>JAJKFJ010021943.1:0-12165 GCA_027382625.1 Tetmemena sp. SeJ-2015 | reverse complement strand
AAAAAGAGAAAACATTAAAAGCTGGGTGAAAGGGAACTGCAGGCCCCTTCCCATAGAGACAGACTTGGCTAAACGGTTCAGTGCAGGGGGGCATTTGGTCTATAGTTGAAATTTCATACTTGAATGCGATAATGAAACCAGGGGAAAATACTACTATTTGGGGAAAGGGAAGATTTTGAAATAAAATTTCCCGCAACAAGACATTGAAAGATAGAAAAGGGTATCAAAACCCTTTTTGAAAAAGTTAGTAAAAAAAAAGTAATAATCAAGAAACCATAAAACCAAACCCACTCATTTTTCTGAGAAGAGGAACACTTAAAGGTATAAAATTCAGAAATATAGACAGCCCGGTAAAGGGTCACCTTCCTAAAAGATTTTTAATTGCCTTTTTGGGGGTTTAAAAAATTTGCAGATTATAAGTTTTAATAAAGAAAAAATTATCCCCACAATTTATTTTCACTTTTTACATATTATGGGGTTTTTTAAAGGGAGCTAATCCCCAAGTATCAGGCCCCATATTTGATGAAAAGGAAGAAGGGGTAGCAAGACTCTTGGGTAAATTTCATTTCAAAGGACTTCGTATCTTAAAGCATTAAATGAAAAAAGGCCAATTTCCCAGGTCTGAGGGCAATCAAGAAAAAGACAGTGGAGAAGGGACTCGAGTATGTGAGGAAAAACCAACTAAGTATCAATTTGAGAGGGGGTTTGCCCAAAAAGCATTTCAAAAAAACGCCCCCAAGGTTTTTGATATGAGGGGATCTTTTGGTCAGAATGAAGATCAAGATTGTTTGGGAAACCAAGCACTTAGAGAAACGAGTAATTATTTATTAGACGTAGTCAAAGAAAGTTATAAAAACCCTATAGTTTTAAAACCCATAGTCCCAATTGAGAATAGAAAGGGCTTTTTCTCTAGTGACCCCCACCTTGACCGAGTTCTAAATCAAGGACTAAATTTGAATTAAAGTGCTTTAAGATAAAAGATTTTGATCCCAAGGCATTACTAAGTCCAGAGTTAAGAAAAGCAGTGATTCATTTGCTTGAATAAAAACAAGAGTCACTCTGAATCAAAACAAGAGCTTAACCTATAAGAGAAACCGATGAAAAAAGAGAAAGAAACTACTTTTAAAGAAAGGAAGAGAAGAGAAAGAAAATTAAAGGGCCCCAGTGGTCATGAATTGAAAATTTCTTTAAAGGACCAAGTCAAAAAAACAAAAACCCCGATGATGATATTTCCAGAGAGTAAAGAGGGTAATTTTGAAAGGGGGTTCCTTTTTAAACTAATGAAAATCACGTTCAATCTAACCCCAAAACGATATAGGCTTTCCCATTAAAATTTCTTTACAAAGGCAAATCTTTTGGGCAAGAAAACGAGAGACACTCCACTTCTAAAATCAAGAGTAAGCCTCAATAGAGCACTGGGTAAATACGGAAGGATTCTCTAAGCTTTTCAAGGGAAAAGAACAAAACAAAGCTCGCTTTTCCAATGTCATTGCTCTCAAAATCATTTCGGGACAAGGCCCATCTCTACCAGTATTTGGGAAGGGAGTGGATCGATTTCTTTTGAAAAAATTCTTTAAACCAAGACTCTGCACAGCGGGGCCGGCACTGCCCCTGTTTACACGGGAAAAAGGGGTGCGGGTTTTTAGGGAAAACAAGCCGAAATTTTCATCCCACTAAAAAATGCTCACACTTGCAACTCCCTAAAATCCATTTTTTACTCTTCAACCCCCCTATACTCCCCCTGGTTTAAAACCCTGTCAGCAGCTCTTCGGTAAAATTTTAAAAAGAAAAATCAAGAAGGAGGAAAAGAGCAAGTAAGTTAGTAGTCATAAACAGGCAGTGAAGACTTTTTTAAATTTCCCTTTTTAAAAAGAGAAAATTGATCACACATAGCAAGACAATCAAGTCACTGAACAATTTTAACACCAACCCACTCCCCCTTTTTCAGCTTTAAAAGCCCGGGTTTTAAACCGCGACCCTTTGGGCCCCATGTTGTTTGGAGATCTTTCGTTTTGGGTGTCAATGGAATAAAGAGCACTAAGAAGCAGAAAGGAATCAACAAGAAAACTACTTAAAAAAAGGGACCCCAATAATATAAAAAAATATTTTTGCCACTTTTTGAACAATCCAAAATACAAAAAAAGGGGGAGTAAAAAAAAAAAAGCAGCGACTTGTGCTTTTTCCCGGCAAAAACTTTTTTTTAAAACCCAGGCCCACTATTTTTTCAATAGCACGGGGAATAAAATGATCATCCGGGAAGGGAACCTTTTTTCAAAGGGAGAACCCTTATATTTTCTGCGCAATTAGAAAGGGGGTTTAAAATTTTAAGTTATAGAGTTAAACTGTGTAATTGAATAAGCTTATTAAAATTTTGAAAACAATCCTAAATTTAAAAAATATTTAAAATTTGGCTTTTTTTAAAAATTCCACTCCATTTATTACAATTTTGCCTCGATTATTTATTTAAAAATAATCTAAATATTAAGATCTCAAAATAAATTTTTTTTAAATCAAAGCAGGTTTAAAACCCCAATTAAAATTTATCTCAAAGTTTTTTAAAGGACTTAAAAAAATTATAAATAGAATAAAAGAGAAAAAGGCAAAAAATTTTTAAAAAAAATTTAAAAAAATCTTAACTTACCCCTTATTTTTTGGAAAACACCCAAATACCTTAGATTTAAAATTAAACTGAAAAAGGGTTTGTGTAGTTTTTTTGAGAAATTTTTGGGCGTTTGACTCCATGTTTATAAGTATTAATGGTCTAGGGTTTTTTCCCCCCCGTTTCAAGGGGAAAAACCCGGGTTGGATTTCACTCGACATCATGATGTTAGCAAACCTGCTATTTTGTCAGCCCCACAGAGACTCTCCCGTCTCTAAATAGGAGTAGTGCGTCATCACTAATTAACTGACATGTGGGCTTTCACGTGACGTGGCAAAACTGATCAAGGAGTTACGCCTATGAATTAACTTTAAATCGATTAAGTTATTATATGCTCTATTAGGGGTTCTCTTAATTCTTAATTAATTAACTATCTTAACTATAAGTATTAATAAAGAAATTAATTATACGAAGCTTATTCTCACTATTTTTCATATATTTTCGGGTTTTGTTTATGCTCTTCTTTAATTCATAAAAGTTTATTTTCTTAAAATTTTCCTTTTTTTTTTTTAGTAAAATTTTTAGATAAATAATATTCTCATAATAATGGAAGAAATAATGGGTGCAATGCTTCAACTTGCACTTTAAATCCTGGATGGTATTGCGGTGGAAGTTTAGACTAGAGTCCTTCATTTTGCTATTAATCATGTTTTAGAAGCAATATCGGTTGCTATATAACCTCTTACCCATAACTTATTGGAGTCTATTGAATCACTCAAAATATTATTTTGCATAAAGATAATATAAATTAATTCTAGTAAATGCTATAATCAAAAGAAACAGTTTATTTAAATCCTTTAAAAAAAATTGATTTTTTAAAATTTAAAATTTTTTTAAATTTTTTTAAATTTAAATATTTTTTTTAATTTAAATATTTTTTCCCAATTTGGAAAAAAAATTAAGTTTTTTTAAAAATGAAATTTTTTGAAAAATTTAAATTAAAATTAAGTTCCTTTTTTAAAAAATTTGTTGAAATAAAAAATTTTAATTACTTTTTTTGGGTTTTAAAAATTTTTGTTTTTAATTTTTTTTAAAAATTTATAACTTGGTAGTTTTTTTTATTTTGATCCTCAATTAAAATAGAACTTTGGTCTAAATTTTATTAGCAATTTTTATAGGTATAAAAAGATTTTCAGCAATTGAAGTAATGGATAAATTTATTGGATTTATTGCAACGCTGATTGCACATTCATTATACTAAAAAATTTAATTAAAATTGTGATTCAAATATATAAATAAATTTGCAATTTCAGGAATTAAAATTGAATTACTCCTTTTTATAAGAAAAGCAATATGGCTTTCTTTAATAATCAACTTCATAGCTCTTCCCAGAAGAGATATGATTTGCGCAAACTCTAAATGAACAAATATTTACATCATAAAAATTTATGTCTTTTATAACTCTGTACTGAACTCTCGCACACAAAAGTTACAAGGATCAAAAGTTCTTAGATCTTCATGAATAATCGAATGGTATAATATATATATTAGACAAAATTAAACTGCCACTCATTTATTCCATTTTAATTCGAATCTATAAATTAATTTTATTTTACATTAAATTCTCAGCTATAATCCTTCTACTATGACGTGCAATCTTAATATTCAGTCTAGTCATACGACTTGTTTCACAATACAACCAACAACCACTGCAGCTGCATCGACTACAACTATAGCACCTTCAAGTACAACCTCTGCTCCAACGACTACGACAACTGCTCCTACAACTACAACCATTCCAATCCCAAAATTTTGCCAACTTAAAAATTTGTTTTAAATTAAAAAAAAATTTCTGATAAAAGCAGAACATTCTTGTCTAAATTTAAAATATTTTTGTAACCTTTATTATACTAAAGAATTTAAAGGAAAAATTTTGGAAATAATTTTTTGCTTATTTTTGAATATAAATTTCTTTTTATTCGTTTTAAAAAATTTTTTCCATCTCCAACTCCATCTTTAAAAAAAACGCAAAAATTTGAAGTTAAACGGAAGTTCGACTCAGCCAGTCCGACCTCGACGACACCTCCAAGCTCAGCAACACCCACGCAGTCGCAGACGCCAGGCTCTAAGCAGCCGACTCCTCGACTCTCTCCTGACCTAAATGGAGGTCTCTCGGACTCGCCGAGGTGGGAGCTAAAATTGGTCGAAGAAGATAGGAGCTGCAGCTCCTCCGTCGGCTGCTTGGAGCCTGGCGTCTGCGACTGCGTGGGTGTTGCTGAGCTTGGAGGTGTCGTCGTGGTCGGACTGGCTGAGTCGAGCTCCCGTGCTAACTTCAAATTTTTGCGTTTTTTTTTAAGATGGAGTTGGAGATGGAGGAAGGCAGACATTGCTTTAAATAATAACGTAATAAAACTAGTATAATTCATATATTCAGAAGGAATCAAGCAAGAAGAAGGTGTATTTCCAAAATGTTTTTCCTTAAATTCTTTAGATATAGATGAGAATATAGGAGAATGATATTAATATTATAAAATTCAAAGGATATGAATCTATACTTCTTGATATTACAAAATTCTAAAATAGAAATTCAAGTCATAAATTTGTAGTTATCCTCTTTTACTTAGCTAGATCCTGGTAAAAAAAGACTTTTAAAGCTCTGAGAGGAGAATAATTACCATAAATCAGCATTTTAGTTTCACCTCTTAATTTTTGCTAATAATCTCATAACACGAATAAGCCTTTATTAAAATAAATAATATAAATTAAAACTAAATTTATTGAATTCTTCAAAAAGGATATCGAGAGAAAAGGTTAATTTACAAGAGCTATAATTCAAGTATTTTGAAATAATATTGTCTATCAATAATGATGATCTCAAATCTCCAAAGTTAGATTTCATTTTTCTGAAATTATTTAGGAAATAATTAATTAAAGAAATAACTCATCTGATTATTCTTTCTCTTTTTTATTTTTTAAAGCAATGCAATTCACTATTATTTATAAAATTTGTTATTATATTAACATTAAATGGCTGTATTTAACTTTCCCTATTGGATTATTGGTTTCCTTTCAACAACTAAGAATTACCAGACTCAGATTTAAACATATCTAATCATCTATAAAATAATACAGATATGCCACCTTCACACAAAGATGAGGCTCTGATTCACACTTCAAAGGGTTATCAGCACTAACGATTTAAGACATTGCATACTTGTAATGATTTAATCTTTCCTCCTAATGAAAATATATGACTTCAACTTTTTAAAGACTAGTCTGTTTATAAGCTCCAATTAGATTGGTGATGTATTTAATTTGTAAATAAAAAAGAAGCGTCTTTATAATTGCATTTAACCTGTACACTTACAGAGAAGTTTAAAAATAATCTCCTTCATATTAATATTCCAAAGGGCAACTAACATATGTAGATGACATATAACTCTCACAAATAAGTAAATATAGGATTAATATGTGTGTTTAAATAATCCATAATTGAATTTCGTATATTTTCTTTCTGTTTAAGTTCTTATCCAGTAAAAAATTAAGACTCTATAAACTCTTTATTTCATACTTACCTCGACAACTACTCCGAAAGGGCCCCTCCCCAAAATTTCTCATAAAATCCATTTCTTGAATTTTATATTCTCTCTTTCTTCCCAATTGATCAAAGAGAAGTCATTAATTTTAAACCCAGATTATAGTGACTTTATGATCTTGCCTCTGATTTACTCGGAGCTGCCTCCATCATTAAATTAAAATTCAAAATGTTTTAAGACCTGATTGATTTAATTTAATATATATATATATATATATGACAATTTACCAATGTAATAAATAGCAGTTATACCTATAAAATTAGCTAATATCTGCTTAGATAAGTACTCCAATCTTGCCAATAAAAATTCATGTGTGAAACAAGTTGCTTAAGATACAGAGAACATTCACGATGACTATAAATATATGTGTGGTCCGGTGCCGCACGTGCGGTGGGAGACCCAACAACTAATAAAACTTAATTTAATCCCTTTATCTATTTAATAAAGTCATTAAATTTAGATATAATTTTTACTATATAGATAAATTCTCAGCTTTTTTTTTAAAAAAATTATTTATATTCAATTTATTTCAGTTTTCTTTTTAAAAAATGGAGAATATATTGCTCCCACAACTACGACTATCGCTCCTACGACAACCAGGACCACGACAGCTGCACCAACTACTACTAAACCTTCAAGACCCTAACCCTCAAAAACAGAGAGATGGAAACCCACTAGCATTCCTCATTCATCCTTTACAGCTAGATCTAAAACTGAGCTACCAACAAATGAAAAACTTGCTATCACACAAATTAATTAATTATAAAAAATATTCTACAAAAATAAAGATTATCTTTTTATTTATTCCATTGCTAAATTATAAATTCAATATCACAAAAAATGATTAAGAGATATTAATAAAGATTTTGCGGCCATTTCTATATAGAATAAAAATTCCTTTATCTAATTATCCATGAGTAATTAAATTTAATACTTAATAAAAAGGTATTTGGATTGGCTGGTTTCCCTCAATTTCTTTTTATTGAAGATCCGTAATGAATAGTTTGAGTCATTTATTAGAATAGGGTGAAGTGATTTAAATTTAAGGCTATAATATTTCCTAATTTGACTAGAAACCTTTATGAGGAAGTCTGGCTCAAGTTTTACCATTGCACATTATGTCAGCTGAAGGTAACTCCTTGCTCCCTATTTACAATTTAGTGGGGGGCCTTTCCTCCTCAGTAAAAGTATATAATGAGTAAAGGTCAGAAAATTATGTTTATAGGGTAATTTTCGTTCCTAAATCTGATTCTTCCAGTTATAGAAGCCCGTTCTAGCATCAAAGGCTTCAAATTTCAACCCTAATTTAGTTAGATAGAGGTCAGCTGAACCAAAATTTAATGGATATTTTAAGTTATTTTTTTGCTATTGTAGAATTTTAATAGCAATTTAAAAATATTATAGCATTTTTTGAATATATAGTATGCTTCAGCTATAAGACCAAAGAAGTTTAGTTACATTAGTCCCCAAATCATGAAACAAATTTTCGTTACATTTAAATGCTACAATATTTTTAAATTGCTATTAAAATTCTACAATAGCAAAAAAATAGCTTAAAAAATCCATTAAATTTTGGTTCAGCTGACCTCTATGTAACTAAATTAGGGTTTAAATTTGAAGCCCTAGATGCTAGAAAGGACCTCTATAACTGGAAGAATCAGATTTAGGAACTAAAATTACCCTTTAAACATAATTTTTCTGACCTTTACTCATTATATACTTTTAGTGTAGAGGAAAGGCCCCCTCACGATTTAATCAAGGCCTTTTTTCTATCTTAAGCTTATTTACGATGGTGTAGTTTTAGGCTTATCTTTATTTAGTTGATAAAAAACGTCAAAATTAAAGCTTATTGAGTAATCAATATTGCAAGTTTTTCCTCATTTTTTTTGCTTGTTTTCCCTTAGAATTTATTTAGAAGGACTACTGTTTTCTTTGAAATCAGAGCGTATTTCTATTATTGAAGAAAACATTGGTATTTTCCATTTTAATAGTGATTTTAAATTGCTAAATAATTATCAAGAAATCAATTTCTTTAATTTGATTAAATTCGGTTTTTAAGCCACCGATCACATAAAATTATTTTACCTATAATCAACTTTAACGTATTACTATATTTATTCAAACACTTATTAATTAATAGGATTTAGCTCTTAAACTGAATAGATATGATCAGGGATTATTAAATTACTTCTTCCATTAGAATATGATTCTCTATTAGTATTTTATTGAGAACAAACATAGGATAAAAATGTAAAAATTAGAATTTAATGCTGGATTGCATGTTCGTTTAAATTTTAGAAAATTCTAATCCTATTCATGAAATCAAATCACATCTATTCGCAATTCAACTCGACAATTCATTGTAATTCACTTAATTCAATATTTAAAAATATGTGTTTGATGTTCTTCAATTAAGTTAACTAAAAAATACTTTGTAAAGATTTTATCATTTAAAAATAATAAATTTAAATTACTAAAGCTAAATTATAAATAATGTTCTTAGTATGAATTTATTTAGTAATAAATGCAAAGAATTTGCTACTTAAATGGATTCTACAGATGAAAGGGAAAAAGATATTTCTGCCTTCTCAAGAATTTAGGCAGAGCAAGTGTCTTGCCCTGGGATGACTCAATAAATACCCATTTAACAAATAACTAAGAAATTCAACTGAGCAATAAATTCATGAAGATTCAATATAATTGAAATTTTAATTAAAATCGGTGATTGATTAAAATAACAAATGGAGAGTTGTTACTTCGTGTCAGTTGAAATCACAGATTCACCCCCTGATCTGTAGCTTGTTCGATAGCTTATCAAAAATTAAGATGATTTTCTTCTTTAATCATCTTCGCAGCACCTCTCAGCAGCGAGATATGACTCACGCATTCTTCTTCCTCATCATCATTTTCATCTAAACTTGTGTCGCTTATAATTCTTGACTGAGCACTCCCACAAAATAGTCGCAAGGATGAAAAGTTCTTAGAATTTTATGCTTAATCGAATGGTGTAATTATTATTTCAATCTGACACACTTCAACTGCCTCTCATTTATTCCATTTTAATTTAATATCTAATTTAATTCTCTTTTTTATTAAATTCTCAGCTGTAATAAGATTTAATAACTCCTTAAGGTAAAATTTAAAATAGAAAAATTTGTTAAATTAACCTTTTAAGCCACTGACAAATAGATATTTCTCCTTCTTTTCTTCATCATATTTGATTAAAGTGTTAAATATCATCTTGACTTCTCTATCATATTCTCTCACTTAAGCTTCGTCCATTTTTAATATCACACTAATTTGATTTCCTCTCGAGAATTGAGGAAAAAGAGATAGTTTTATTTATTAAGACATCCCTTGCATAAAAAATTATTCTAATCCATTATTCTTGTTTTGAGTTGGAAAAGAAGGCTTCAATTTTGGAACTAAACTGTTCTCGCATACTTTTTCAAGCTCAAAAAAAAACTATTCTTTTTATTGGATTATTAAATTACTATACAAATCTTATTCATGATTTTCTATCTATTCTGAAACCCATTTTGCAAAGATATTGCCCCTTTAATTTAAAGATTTGTATACAATGCATACGTCCTTAGTTAAAATATATTTGATTACTTAATATTAAAATTAAATAGTTCTAAATTTAATTAATGCTAAAAATAGGAAAAATGCCTCAACTATAGTACTTTTTTCTTCAGAAATAACTTTATTAATCTTTTATTTATAGGACGAATATGAATGGATTAGAGAGATTGGTAAAAAGAGATGTATAATTAATCTGATGGTTAAATTAATAAAAACATCTCTAGAAAAATAACTGCCTTAATCTTTAATTGCTTAGTTTTGAGCCTAACTATATCAGCTTTGAATTTCACTTTTTTGAAGCATCTCTAATTTATTTTCAAACTTTTCCTCTTTTCAAACTATTCTTCCGCTAATTAATTTTCCTCATCTTCCATTTCTTCATCTTCATCTTAAATATCTCTTCATATAATTTTACTGTTACTGCTATTACTATTACTTCTGCTATTGCTATTACTATTAGAAATATTGGTAAGGAAAAAATTTTAAAAAAAGTTTTACCTGTGGTTTTCGAACCTTGGAGTAAAAAATGACTCATCTAGGCGTTAACCATCTGAACATTAGGTCTTCAATCAACGTCTACTAGTTAATTAATCTGAAATATCTCTTACCTCCGATTCTGCATTCGTATTCATCCCATCTTAAAATTATTTTCAATCTTTGAGTTTTACTCTCTAAAGAAATAAATTAAATAAATTTTTAATCTGCCTCTCTAAAATAGATTAATTGAAATTTAGTTAAATTTTTTCAAAATATAAATTGGGTTTTAATGTAATTCAAACCTTTATAAATATTAATTTTACTTTAAATAGTTAATTTTTGAATTCAAAAATTTAAATGATGATGCCCAAAACTAAAAACAATATTAAAATTCTAAAAATGTAGAAAGAATATGGCACAGTAGATATATACATTTAAAAAACTCAAAACAAAGAACTGTTTTATTATATAAACCTTCTTTAAAACATTTTTTCTCACCCTTGATCATCAATTTTTCAAGTTTAATTTGATATTTGTTGCATTAATTTTTTTTTCTCTCTAATTCTTCTTTTTTTAATTATATTCTTTATCTAATATTTTTCTTAATTATTCCCATCCTCATTTAAATATTTATAAATATTTATAATTTTATCATTTGAGTTATTGATTGAAATTTTGGTCCTTAAATATTAAAGTAATTTAGGAATTGAAATTGCCCTTTACTCATTAAAGAGTTAATCTTCACAGTTTTATGTCTTAAATAAAAGAATCCATTTTCTATTAAGCAAATAAAAGCTTCGATTATATCTTCTCAATACTCCTCTGTTGTAAACAATATCAATGACTACAATAATTTTTTTAAGCGAGAGGTGGGAATATAAAAAATATTTACAAATTAAAATATGAAGTTATGAATGGGTTGTATAAAAACAGCAATAATATTTGCACCTGGTCTAGAAAATTAAAAGTGACTTGCACTTATGAAAATGGGTCAGTGTTTGTGAGAGTGCAGACCAACTCAATGCCCGACCACTGCTTCTTTGAATCCTCAACTCAAGCTCCCATTGAAAATCATATAGACTTCAAAGTCAAGTTTGATGCAAAACAAACATAAATTTTTTTGTAGAAATAATAAAAATCTTGAGAACAATAAAATATTTTAGCCATAAATTTATTAGGAATTAAGATCTTGTGTCAATACTTTAGGAAATATTTTCGCATTTTTAATCTGAAACTTCTTAGCTTTACTGGTGAAATTAAATTCTGAATTCTAATCAGAATATTAGAGTATGAAGGTGGATGGGAAAATGTTTACCTATACAATATAAAATTAATAATAGCCAACTTATAATTTAAAGAATATAAAGATGAATTGGGGAAAAATATATGGATAACCAAAGTTTATGGTTTTTTTAATGTTATATGTCATTAAAATCAAAAGAAACTGGAATTACTAATTCTTACTATCTAATTTTTATTTAAACTTTTCCACTTGTGATTCTTTACTTCAAGGGATTATCAATAATTATTGTAAGAATCAAGGGTGAAGTCAAAATTGCAAAAATAAATCAAAGCTCAGACACTAAAAGTCTTCTCCTATATGCAGGATAAATATAGACCCGTGCCAGAATAATTGGACTCAGATCGACAGAATCTGCTTGCTCTACTCCTGATTTGACCTTGGCGGATAAAATTACGACTCGGCTGGTAGAATTATACTGATGCAGCTAAAATATACGACCGTGCGATAAATATATTACTAGGTTGCTACTAGAATGCGGACGATGACAAATGCAAATTAGTGGCACTTAATTTCAAACTCTGCCGCTCTGATTTTCCTGCTGGCCACTGTTCAAACGAAGCCGAACCTGATTGTCTAGAGCCATTTTTGAACTAGACCCCAGCTTC